>JADDOH010004711.1:0-246632 GCA_016648135.1 Agrypnia vestita
ATGTTATTTTTAATTTATTAAATATTTTTATTTTGATATATACTTCCTAATATGTATGCCTTAAACATTTTGTTTGTAATGTACATATTATGAATAAATAAATTGAAATTGAAAATGAAAAAATTGAAAAACATAATCTAAAGCGATTAAACCAGTTAATCGACCAAAAAAGACTTTATACACTTTTCCGTTAAAATAGCTTCTGTGGGACATATATAATTTATCTTAACTTGAAAATTCATTGAAAATCCTCCACGAAGTATACCGATATGTTTATAAAATATTCAAGCATGTGGATCTGGGCTGGGGAGCAGTCACGTTTAGCGTTAATTCACATATAAAACAGTTAGGGCGGATAGCGCGCCCGATTCGGCGCGGCTCACGATCGTAACACTGAAAGCGCTGGCCGACGGCCGGGCACTTTCACGAGCAATCATGAACGCAGCTATGCAGAAAGCGACCAACCCAAAAACGTGGCATTGTGAAAATGGCTTCTAAAAATTTGAACCTACAAAAACTTAATACGTCGATATTTAATTAATTATTAAGGCATATTTTTTGGATAAAGATATTTTTTATGTTTTTTTAATGTAATTATAAGAAAAAAAACTTTTATTTAATATATGACGCGTATTATAGGTTGGATTCTTTCTACAAGCAGTACTGAGGCGTAGAAAACGTTCCAACCACTTGGATTTTTTCTGCAAAATTATCATCGTGTAGTAACTAACTAACTAACCATCACGCCGTTTCCCCGCAGGGGTAGGCAGAAAGGATAGAACTCCATATTCCTCTATCTTGGCACACCACTTTTGCTTCGGCTACATTCATATATCTTCTCATGCATGCTCTGCGGTTGTTAAACCGTAGAATTAAAAAGTTGCATAATGCATCCATACCATATGGACATTTATGAAGCCGCAGAAAACATTCAAACCACTTTTTATGACATTTTATGAGTTAATTTAACGGTGATGGCGGTGACGCGTATTGGAAAAATACTAAATTTACAAAAAACTATAGCACTGTCCAAAACCGTATATAGCTCATTTTTAGCATTTTGTGGGTTGGTCGCTTTCTGCACAACCGCGTCCAGTTCTGGTCGACCGAGGTGTGAACTAGACAAGCGCGCCGCTGCAGTTAGATCTGTACTATCAATGCCCGAGTTTTAAAGTGTTATTTCAACCAATAAAGGCTACCCAACGCGCCCGGGAATACTAAACCGGCTTTGGTATGGTTGTTGCACTAACGGGTCAAGGGAGTGTTGAAATAGTTAAAATACGCGAATTTATAATTTAGACAGAATATAAAATATGCAGGTACAGAAATGATCTAAACTGAGTACGAATAAAACACAATGACACACCGATTAAAAAATTGAGATTTTTTCGATGCTTACTGCATAATTGTCAGTAATATACTAACTCTTAGGAAATTTTATTCTACCACATGGAGTGGAGTGGTCGGGGAGCGAAGGAGGCGAAGGGGTAGGCGAAAAGTGAACGTGGTTGCTGGGCGGGGCTAGTAAGGATAGGAGGGGGGATGTGATAGGTGGTGTTTCTATGTTGAGTGCATTATCATTTCTTCCTTTTTTTCAATTTTCGCGTACATGTAACACTTCTACGTAATCATAGGCGAAGTGATGTCCTTCTGATGTCACATGGTCTGCCATCTTCGAATTAATGTTAAGATTCTTGATCCCTTAGGGATGTTTTATGTGTTTGTATTTTCGTTTTGTAGTGATTGTAATTTTCTTCCGGTTTGTCCAATATAGCATGATTGGCAGTTTCTACAGTTCATTTTATATACCCCACTATTATCTAGCTGATCTATTTTAGGTTTATTATTTAAAATGTGTTTAAACGTTCCTTTTTCACATAATTAAGAAGGTCTGTGGTGAGTTTTCCACGGTTTTTTATAGTCATGATTTCTTTTTGTTTGTAATATAAATATTTTTGAATAAGTGTGTCTCTTTCTTTCCTTTTAATTTTATTTATAATTGTTTTTAGTTCCATCTTATAGCCCTCTGGTGTTAGAGGTATGGAAGTTCATTCATAGGTTTATTCATAGTTAATTACAATGAACTTGTTAATGTTAATGACACAAAGTTAATGACGAAAATGAGCTTTCGCTCTTAAAACGGTGCTGGGTCTCCGGTCACTACGCATGTCACTACCATGCCACCGTGTCAAACAGGGCTCGGTGAAGTAACATCGAGACAATAGAATTCCTCGCTAAGCGGGCGCGGAATGCGTTCTTGCAGCAGGGTCCGACAAGAGTCCCTCGCCATATAAAACGATTACAGCGCGTAATGTCCCGATCCGGCGGTCGTAACGCTGAAAGCCCCGCCGGCATGTAAAACCGGAAGGCTGCGCCGCTCCCGGGAGATTAACACCGCGGACGCGAGTGCAAACGCTTGTAGCGCCGCTAATTGCCCGGCCGGATAGCCAATCAAAAGGCCGGGTCGTGTAGTGACGCGCGCGAGGGAGGGGGGGTGCAATTATTACCAGCGCTGGGCAGGATCGTCAAAGTGCGGCCGATCGCTGTTTGCCGACGATTTCAATGGCGGGCGATTTATTTCTTGGCGCCCCGTCGCGCGGGAGAGCCATAACATCCCTTTGAAACGGGCCAGAAAAATAAATAAAATTCGCCATACTGGACGCGAAAAATCAAACGCCGTCGGCACGCCGCGAAAAGTCATTAACTAACATTTTTGATATACAACTCATTTTGATAACGTCACGGGACGTGGTTATGGGAGACGAATGAAACACTAAAACATTTTTTTTTAAATATATAAATTCATTAAGAAATCACTGGACACGAATTTACTTTGCGCGCAATTCTCTCATTCAAGCTGATTTTGTCACTAAAACAAATATTCCACACACTATTTATATTACACCGTTTCTCAATTCGCACTAATTTACACATTGTTTTTATCCACATCGATCACTTTCTTGAACATTCAGTACAATTCTCGAACAAAAGTACTTCGCCCGATATCTGTCACTCGGTTTACAACGCGACGGCCACTCTATTTTGTTCGTGTAAGATCGCTGTGGTAAAACGTCAACAATAGACTGCCCCGCGCGGCTATGGCTTCGACTTTTATACAAAACGAGTTGGTTTTTCGAATCTTGGAGACTTTCTATACATTCATAATATTTCCTCGACTTTTTCAGTGTTTTCGAGATTGTCCCAATTATTTCCAGAACGTTCAATCGTGCGAAATTTATCTGGATTCCACCGTTTCGTTATAATAAGAAAAAAATCCGTTACATTGAAGATAGGAACAAAAAAACAGCACAAGTCACGAAATACACATTAATATCCTAAGAATTTTTAAAATACTGACTGCTTTTACTATGAACAAAGAACTAACTTGGTGGTCCCTTGAAACGAGGGTATCACCCTCGGCAAATCAAGCTACAAACCACGACGTCCAGAAGTTGATTGAGCGTGCTAATCCGTCCTGTTACGTGACTAATCCAATGGCGGTCGCGGTTAAAATAAAACTTACATCTGTCCTCAAACTATTGACAACATTAATTTCCATCTGCGTCGAATATTTTCTCAGATCTACGTATGTATGTACGTCATATATCTCGGTTTTAAGCATCTTAAAACAAAAATATGTTCACAGTATAGTTTGGCGTAAAATGGCACACACAAGAGTACGAAAATCTTAATTTTAGTATTACATTTAGACTTCCATAGCGAAATTCTAGACTAAATTTTAATATTTTAGAAAGACGCTCACTGGTGAGCAAAATAGCAGACGCAGCACGAAATAAAAACAGCAGAAACTTGAGCAGTAGTAATCCGTCAGACGGAACATTTGCGCGCATACATAAAAAATTAGTACCTACTTATCGTCACTAGTGATGGGTCCGCTCTGTACTAAGTACTAAAATGTAGTACTACATTATACTGAAGTGTACACTTCACACGTTTGTAAATGAACTGCACACTACAAACTACACATCAAACTGCACAAACTACACATTAAAAACATCACTTGATTGGTGTATTATTTTGGGAAGCTGGTGTAGATAAACGACTTGATGAAATATTTCCTTTCCAGTCCTAAGAAATAATTGATGAAGGATTTGATGTGGCTAAAACGCCCAAAATATTTGTGGTGTCTGAATGAAGAAAAGTTTGTAAACTGAAACAATCTCCCACGAATTAGAAAATTTTGGGACCGAATGATGAAATCTCTGGAAACTGAACCTCCCATGGATTTGAAAATTTTGTATTAGTACAGTTTTGAAGTAGTACTTCATGTAGCTCATTTAAGTATTCGATAATTTTTAGCTACAAGTACTACAATTAGCTTACTTCATAATGTTTCGAAACCTACTACAAATGAAGCGCGCACTTTGTAGTCTTCAAATTGGTGAACGTGTGCGTGCTGTAGTCTTCATTCTGAAATGAAGTTTTTCCCATTGCTAATTTAGCTCACTTCATGTAGTTTATTAAAGTGCGTGATGTTTCGGTATCCACTACAAATTGGTGAACGAGTGCGTGTTGTAGTCTTCATTCTGAAATGAAGTTTTTCCCTTCGCTAATTGTATTCTCGTCAAATATGTACTCTGAAATGAAAAAGACCGAGAACCTGCCTGCGCTCTTTTAAAAGTTAGAAAGCTAAACTCGGCGCTTAGTGTAAAAGTCGCACTCGCCTTTACAGCACGCTATAATTGTGTCAATATAAAAAAGTGCGCGTAAAACAAAGCCGAGCTTTCTCGTTTTATCCGGCTCGGGGTGATTTCTCCTTTTGCGCGGGCGAAAAAACTGCCGGAGATCCAGAAACATCAAAGAGATGGAAAAATGCATAATGCATTGTGCTCCAGCGTCCGCCGTCCGCGAGGGGAGATTGTTATTATAATGTTACGGGAAGAATTGCGCTCGAATAAGAGAGGTCGACAGGAGGAACTGAAGTAATAGGGTGTTCCGACAAGAGGTGGCCGATCTGTTTCTGTAATATTACGATATTGACCATATTGTCTCCAGAAAATATCGGATGTCGGATATCCTCAGAGAAATATCTTCGGATAAGTAAACAATCATATGAATGAAAAAAAAACGAGCGAGCCTTACAGTGGTCGCACATGATGTGTAACATTTGACATCTCACAATTAAAAATAGATACCTATATATATTTATTAATTAGTAAATACAAGTAAAGAAAATGTACGTGCATTTATCATTGAATTTTGTCGCACTAGGAAAGTACCGTATACATACGCATTTCGTTTAAAAATGTTTTTGGTCAATTACACGTTTTTAAGGGTAGTTAGTTAATGGTTAAATTAATGTAAAAAAATTAAGTATTTATTCGAAAGTTTCGAAGATATAAGCCAAAATATATCAAAGTTACAACATCCACACGCTTGACACCAGCCACGTAACATATATAGAAAATCAGAAACGTCGGATGTTGGGAGTGTGCGTCTTCGCTGTGATGGCACTTGCTGGACTTTTTTCATCGCGCGCGCTCATTGGTTAGATGGAATTGCGCGCGCTTCCCTGGCGTCTTATTTCCTGTTACGCATTTCCGTCCATTTTCACGAAATCACTGCCACAGAAGAAAGATGTTACACATCAAAAATGTTTTTTTAATCTACTCGTTTAATTAAATTAAAGAAATTCGCCTCAGATGGCATTCTTAATATACACGAATAAATCTACGCTATTACTTTCAGCAGAAATAAACATCCGCTAAATTGATTTCTCGAAACTTTTTGTACAATTCGGCGCATTCGACCGGCTTCCAAATATTTATATAATTTTCCAAAATGATGCAAACCGTTTGGAGACCCTCGATTTTGTTTTATTTTAGGCTTTATTTGTAAGGTCCTGGATACGCCTATATTCGTATAATGCTTTCTTGCTTTAGATTGTCAATGCTTAAATGCATAACGATATATTTTAGATATCTCACAGATACGAAGCTATATCTATCTATGCATATAAAAATATAGCTTCGTTCGTTCTCTGTCTGGATTTGATAAATAAATAAATAAATAAAACTTAATTCCAGTATGTGGGGAGGTTTTTGCAGTCCCGCACATACCATATAATAAATAATACATAGGTATATTAAATTATCATACATGCGATATATAAAAATATACGATGATTTAAATATACAAATAGAAATTATCACATGCAGGTACATAATAGGTAAGATATAAGATATATAAGAATTAAGATATACAGCAAGAATTTTTCAAATAAATAGGGCGTACAAAGTAAGAAAGACATTAAATATTAATAAAAAGCTTATTTATTTTAAAAGCTCCGCTCTGGCTTTAAAATCAGTTACAAAAATGTTTATTTAAATTTCGTCTACTGGATAGTGGCGTTTTACTGGAATGGACTAAATTACAAATGTTCATTGATTGAAAAATTTCTTCCTAAGATTTAATTTGCATTTTTAATTTACATTTTTAACTTGTTTTTCAATTGTTCGGAGGGATTCTTTTGTGCTAAAATTTTTATTTTTTTTACATGTAGATTCTTTTTACTAAAATAAGTTTATCAATGTTCTGCAATGTTGTAATTATTGGGATCCAATATCTAATTTTCCTGTTCCAGAAACTTGATAATTCCAAGACTTTTGCGTACTCAAAAATTGAAATAATTATCAGGCATATTTTTATTATTTTTTTTTTATATAAATGCGAAAACAGAATACGTGTCACATCAATATTCTTACTATTTTCAAACTAAGCTAAACGCTTGTGCTACGAAAATAGGACTAACTTGCTGGAGTGAGATTCGAACCCGCGAACTTTGGATCACGAGGCGAGAGTCCTAACCACAAGACCAACTAGTGTAATGTTTCGGAAGAATGTCATATACGCATATAAACAATATTTTTTTAAGAACTTCAATCAAAATATAGATACCTCATTATCAATGGCGACATCTGTACTGGATTATGGGAATGACAAAGCTTTCGACTGCAGGTGGCGGTAGTAAAAATACAAATCACATACGAAACAAGGTGTGCAAGTTTTAAATATATACAACTTCTAAAAATTTGACATATGTGCTAGTCTGTCATTGATAGAATTGGTGAAAAAAACTTTGTGTAAAGTGATCGCTTAAGCCAGCCGCGCGACAGGTCGTAAGATCCTATAAAAGACATACCTAGTTGCCCATATAGAAAAGTAGCTTCATCTCTGTGAGACATCTATAATATTTCTTGACCATTGATGTCTCCCTGTGGATCCAAGTATTGTGTTGTTGAAAAATTTGAACATACCTACTGAAAATATTCTGAATATACTTTTGCATTTTCTGTGAATCCATTATTTTCTGTGTGTAGTTAGTTTTCTGTGATATCCTGCTGATGATGGACCCTGCAATGGAATCCGAAACGTCGGCCAGAGAGATCACACATACACGGCAGAATATCCCAGAAAACTAAACACAGAAGACTCGGCCATGAAAACCTGAGAACATTTTTAATTCATTATTTATTTGTAATAATGTGCACTTTGAAGGCTCTGTGGCCGCGTATGTTATCAAAAGAAATTGACAACCTCTAATGACCGACTTCTGTATGGAAAGTTTAGTGGTTTGAATAGACTTGAATATATTTTTGGCAATGTTTTAAGGCCTAAAAAAAAACCGACAAAAACAAGGAAATTACATCACCAATGCAAGTTGTTCCTAACTAAATTGTGGAATATGTATTGTATAGAACCGTAACTCTGCGTAGGTAGGTATGCCAGTATAAAAAAAATATATATTATACGCAGTACGAAACACCACAAATGTTGAAATACTGCGAACAAAAGAACTTTAAAAGCACGAGAAATTTGTAAGCTATCGCGAACCGCAATCACAATTGTTGTATTTCGGCTGCACACAGTACCAGGATAGCAAAGGGCGAAATTGGTAAAAAATAGCAAACCAAATGCGATTCGGGCGTGTCACATTTTCAAAAACCTTTTCACCGCGCATGCATCGCATACGTTTCCCGCAGTTTTGTCCCGCAGAGAAAAAGAGATGAACAGTTATCAGGGGCACAGAGCACGCGGGCGGTTGTAACTCTTCGATACACCCACGCGATACAACCGCGGCCGGTTTGTTCGCCGGCGCCGAACGTGGAACGTTTGAAGAAAATATGTTACATTAAAGTTGAAACAATTTAATAGGTTTAGTAACAGGAGAACATCATCAACAGTAGGCCTTGATTGAATCAAATCGAGAGTAGTAACTTAGTTATACACAGTACGCAATACAATGGAAACGAATTTGAACATAAAAAAAATTATTAGTGATTGATAATTGATATGCCAGTTACGTACATGATTATTTAAATTTACACTTTACTTAACTTCGTAATACACTTTTCAATATAATAGTTTCCAGAGCCAACTTGGATACAGAATGTTATCGACGGGGAGGGGAGCGGGTCGCGTCTTTATTTTTTTTTGTCTTTGTTCATTAATTTGGAAACCGTTGATATCCTAAAGAATTTAAATTCCGAGAAAACACATGAATGAATAACGTCACATTTCACAACACGTCAACGAAATTAGGCACGTTCCTGTTAATGACCAAAAGACCCTCCTCTGCGACTCGCTCCCCCTACCCTAATAGATGGTATTTAGGTTGATGAAAACATTGAAACACATATAATTTTTTTTTTTTAGATGTTACTGTGTTTTGAATCTATTTATAACACAGTTATAAGAATTATTGTTTGAAAGCCATACTTTATAAAAAATAATTGTTCACAGCTGTTAATCTGCTTGAAAATGATTTATTTCATAATTAAAACCAATTATATACACACATATAATGAGACATCTTTTTTCCTACTAATTTAATAAATTTTCAGTTAGATTTTTTATTTAATTTATTTAATTTTGGTTATTTTAACAACCATAAATTTGGATTTATTTGATAACGTTGTGAAATGTTTCTTAGAGATTGATTGTGTCGAAGAAACATTTTCCATTTCTCGAACACTAGTCAGCGCTGTACATAGATTAACCAGCATTAACAAACGGGCTACAACGGTAGAATACAACAGAGTACGGATATACACATGTACACAGCGCCAGACATACACACACACACACACGAGCGCATTCAGACTTATACCGACGGTCCCGCTTAGAATGCCCGCTATCACCCGTGATATATGTGCTCCTGGTATTTCAAACGGCTCAAACGGGGACTAGAGTCTCCAGCGATTTGAAAATCACAAAATACAAAAAGCAATCCGATGTGGCCGGGGCTTGGGACAGACAACAGAAATTGACATCCGTTAAATTAATCACTCCTAGGTTATGATGGTTTGTCATGTGGGAAAATCTGTGGGCAGAATTCCGGAGGTCATTAATTACGGCAGTCGGAGTAGGACGTTAATCATGATATCTTTGTGTTTCTGCGGCGACACCTGGTTGAGGGGAAAGTTATGTAGACAAAAGATATTTCTGTGGTTCAATTCAAAAGAATGAACGTATAAATAATGATCTCTGACTGCTATTCTTTCAAGCAGTTCGGATTCCTTAAAGAACTAACTACGTGTGTACCTGATAATTTCCACCAATCTAAACCCCCAGTACCACCTACCTACCCATAATATCAATCCATATAATTCTCTTAGCGCTTGTTCAGACACAGCGGGAACCGTGCCGTTTCAGAATCGCATAAGATCCGCGCGGATCTCATTTACATAGGTTTGTATTTGATCGTTCAGACACAACCGTGCGATTAGTCAACCGCTGCGGTGCCCGCAACCCAACCGCTAGAAAATAGACCCGCACGGCGCCCGCACGATCCTATTACTATGGAGCCTTACGAGAGCGTTCAGTCGCGTTGCGGGCACCGCACGGTTCCATGTCAGAACAGGAGCGCGCGTGGATTATATTCTCTTTTCTATGGTTATGGATCGCTTTGACACTGAATTTTCTATTGATGAAGTGGAGAAAAGACCTGTAATATGGGAGAAAAGACCTGTAATATGGGAGAAAAGACCTGTAATAGTGTGAGGATTACTCAAATATGCCAAGAACCAAGCTTGGCAGGAGTTGGTGGAGATTTTGGAAATGTTGGAAAAAAAGAGTATTTTAGAGAAGTATGTATTTATTCACCAAAAATGAACTGACAGAATGATATTTATGTGTCTTGCCATGGAACACGGCCGTCGTTAACAAAGTAATGAGCGAATATATCTGATATTCAAAGATGGAGAACGGCACCAGAACTGTCAAACTGACGTTTATTTTCGCGCGCACAAATCGCTTATTAACCGCGGCTGTGTGAACAGATGACACAAATCGCGTGTTTTGAAACGCGATTCTGAAACTGAACGGTTCCCGCTGTGTATGAACAAGCGCTTAGGCATAGCAACCGCAACACCGCCCTCAAATTTGCGATTTTCATGTTATTCTGCGTCAATAATTGTTAGTAATTTTACTTAGCTTGTTCGCTTTTTGCAACCGTACACGCTTCATCACTATGCAGGACATGCGCCGATTCGTACACGATCGCATTGTGTCGATAAATTAAATATAGGCATGTTATTAGAGCAGGCCCAAGACAGTAGCAATTGGGAGAGTGAGTTTGAAATAAGTAATATATTTTATCTAGTATCATATATTAGGTTAATTAAAAGGTTTATGTTTAAGAAATCGAAGAACTTTTAGCTAGCGATGTTTTATAGGTATACTAGCAGGTATTTTTGTCTTTAGATATTGTTTTTTATGATATCAATCTATCTAGCAAGAACGGCCAATACTCGTAAGAAAATTTTATTGAAAAATTTTCAGCGATTTTTGAGATGTGGCGAATTAAGGAATCCGCGAAACCCTGGTTCGCAAAAGTCTATTGAAGAAATACAATCGAATTAGTATGTGTGAACCGTGCGAACAACGCACATTGTTTCGTTGTGTTGGTGTTTAGGGGTATAAATACCGATATAACGAAAAAATGGAAATCTACGTCTACGAGTTCGCAAAACTACCGGCGTTTAAAGAGTATTGGACATGTTTCGCATTCGATTTAATGGAGAATTTAAATGAGCCATAGTAATATAGTATTGGTATTCAACAGTTTACAACTTTTATATCTAAAATAACATGTTATCTAAGCTTTTTTATAATTGATTTGCACTATTAAATTCTGCAGATATGTTTCCAGTGAGATTAGATTAGGTTTGATCAATTTGAAAATTTTCGTGTTGAATTCACTTAACATTGTACTAATCTGAGTTGTACCTATTTCTTTCCTAAACTATGAACTAATCCGCAAAGTCGAAGCTTTTGAGATGTGGATCTATAGACGCATATTGAAAGTTTCCTGGGTGGATAGAGTGACGAATGTTGAAGATAAGAAAGCTCGAGTATTTCTGACATATTATGAGAGGTCAAAATATAGTCTAAACCAACTCATCATCCAGGGGAAAATACGTGGTAAATGAAGACGCCTCATTGAGAGACAGGTACAAGTAACAAGATAAAGTTGTGGTGAATAGAATCGTCATGGCCAATAAGATCACCAACCTCCGATAGGAGATGGCACTATAAGAAGAAGAAGAAGTTGTATTCGTAGCTTTACTCTGCAGCATTAGTAATTCATTTTAACACCTCTTCACATAGCAGGATCTTCAAGGATTTTTATAGCGACATAAGGAATATTCTCCGTTGATTTGGAGATCATAAACGACAACATTTCGATTTTTTAAGACATTTATTACAATCTTTCCTAATAACTTTAATACCTAGTCTCCCTTATCTATCACCTACAATATATGTAGTTGCATCATAAAATATAAAAAAAAGCATTATAATTAAAAATAATAATTAGGCAATGATGTATGATATTTTTTCTGACTAGGCAATCTCGAATAGCGTGAGCTTTTCAAGTTGAAGGAAAAAAAACTCTCGACACAAAAACGTCTAAAAAAATTGCTGAGCTATTTATTCGCGGCAGAGTTGGACGTAGTTATGCATAAAGCGTCCAGCCCACAAATTGCTAAAAATTAGTTAAATACGGGTTAGGACAGCTAATCGCGATATCTTTATGAGGTGAAAGCGTCCAAGCTCTATAGTTTTTTGTAAATTCAATATTTTTCTAACCCACATCGTGATCATCACTGTTAAACCAACTAAAAAATAAATACTTTTTTAACTACGACAGACAAGACTTTTTTTAATAATACAATCAACTAAAATAAGAGTACATACATGTAAGGTCGAAAAATTTTCGTTAACTTACCAAACTACCTGGCGAAATTGGATAACGCGTCATCCCCGGATAGAATGGAGGTTCGATGGTTCGAATCCCGGTAGCAGTTAAAATATTGTTTCGTTAATTTGATTTTGCTGTATGTCTTTTCTAATTAATTAATAAAAAAAATGTTTAATTAAAGTTCTATATTTAATGCTAATTTAATAAAAGCTTTCCTATATATCTTGCTTTTTTTTCTTCATTTTTTTAAGCACTTTCTTCTTTAGTACTATCATTTACTTATTGTTTTTTATAATTATTAATTATATTATTTCATTTTTTGTCATGTTTATGTAGGTACTTAGATAGCTATGCTTCTTTTTTTCTTCACGATATAAAAGCCCAAAGCAGGGCGTATATCATTAACAATAAAAACAATTAATAAATATCGACGTATTAGGTTTTTGTAGTCAAATTTTTACAAGGCATTTTCTCAATTCCACGTCTTTCGGGTTGGACTCCTTCGGCGTAACTCGTCCAATTGTGCAACGCGTCGAATGATCGCTCAATTACACAACACATGTTTATTGCGGCCGGCATCGTACAGCCCTGTCAATAAAGGCGGGACCCGGAGCACGGACCGATAATTAAAAACTATAAAAGTCTCACCTACCGGGGGCCGGCTACTAATGAAAACCTAATTACGGTATTAAATCATTTTATATTCAAATTAAAAATTAATTACGTCAAATGAACAACACGCCCGGGCCCGCATCGGAGATATTATATTATTAGCCGACTGGCTTGATTAAAATACGCAATTTTAATTTTGCGCGAAATTTCCAGAGGGAAATGAAGAGATGTCCGTAATACGCGCGAATCGATTTCTCCCAAATTGGAGTGTGCCACTTCTGCGTTTAATAAGACGTCTCATCGGGTCGAATGTAATTATTTCCGGCTAATGCCCGTCCCAGGACGAGCGCGAAATACTCGGGTACGAATTTTTGTAGTAAAATATTAAATATATTACATGAAAATAATATATTTAAATGTACTAAAAGGCAAAAAATTAATTTTCGGACAAAAAATTTATGCGTCACTCTCCGAATAAAAAGTAGATTTTGATATAGATGGAGGGAAAGCGCCCACGCTTTTATTTGAAGTGAAGCAAAAGTTTTTTGCCGAAAATTTATTTTTACTTTTATTTCCCACATGTACAAATAAGCGTATTTAAAAAAAATATCATGTAAGTAGTATAATTATCTAATTTTTAGTTTTGGTATTACCCAGCGTACACAATCACTTGGGTAAGAAACTAGCGCCATCTCTTGGTGAGCTAAAAAATAATATTGCATATTATGGTTAAAAAACAGAAAACTTATTACCAACGACTTACATCTGCACATTTTCTGTGGGATGTCAAATTTAAACCGCATAATTTGTGAATAAAGTGAAGCGAGGTACATAAATACTATATAATTTTATACACAACATTCCAAATTTGACGAATGTGGTGGCCGATCATGTTATATTGTGTAAAGTGATCACACAAGATAGCCCAATGACTGTTCGTAAACCCTGTAATCTCCCAAAGACTTTCATATATACTTTCCCATATAAATAGCTTCGTCTCTGTGAGACATCTACAATACATCTCGATTAGTTAGTTTGATTTTTATGGGTAGGTGCTTCATAAAATATGTATTCACCGCGGCGTATTCTTTTTGCATTTTTCGTCACATATATTTACGAGACGATTAAATTATTTTGGGGGGGGGGGGATTCTTTTCTAAATGAAGTGACGTTCGACATGGGTACCTACCGAAGGAAATAGGTGCGTGTATACAATTGTGACAGAGGACACATTGCTACGAGCATCCGCAGGAAACTGCCAACGCATCATCGAATACGAGTTCAGCAGGGCGCAATACCTGCTGCCTTACTAAAGACACAAATCAGTAGACGAGATACAGTAACACTATCATTAACAGTGAAGAGGGGAGGAAGAGAAGAGCGAAAGCTCCCATTTCGGCCTTGCACTTTCCCCGCTGAGATTGGCACTGTTTTAATACTAACTCGCTAACAGCCTTCAAAGGTCACGGAAGGCAAGAGGAATCTAAGGAAATGGTTCGAGAAGCCCACAGTTCAACTTTTAGTAAAGTAATGATCGCCAACATGATTCCCTATCGTTAAATAATCGAAGGAGAATTAAAAAATGACGAAAAATTTAATCCTGGCAAGGACATGGTGAAGTTTGAGTGAAGTTTTATATTTTCGTCAGAGTCAAAGAAGTGACAAATAATAACAAATAACTGTAATCTATTTTTGTTTTTCAATTTTATGTGTTTTTTTATTATCTAAACGTTTATGCATGAATATAAATGAAAATGTAATTAATATACACAAATACTCGCATCTCTCATATCTCTCATCAAGTATAAACATTTCGTTGTTTTTACGACGGTCCGTAGCGTACGTAACTCGCTGGAATTACAACATTAGACAATTGGAGTGTGATACGCATCCAGAGCGCGGCTCGGGCCACACGCAAGGGTCGCCCTGGCCACTAAATTACATTTTTGTTGACATTTTTATATTATAATTTAATTACATTTGGGTTATAGCAAATAAAGTCGATTTAAAAAACAAATGAATTTCTATTCACGAATTTTCAACTTCAAATTTGCACCTGCGGTTATGTCCCGTGATTTTTCAAGGGTTTACGGCTACTTCTAAATAAAAAATAAAATAAAAAAAAGAGACGAATTAGGTGCACAATTTAAATGTTGTTTAGAATTAGATCTGTGGAATAAATAAGTGAAAAGTATTAAGATAAATTATAGAACGAGACTTATAATCACAGAGACGAAGCTATGAATATTGAAAATGTGTGTAAGTCTTTTTATCCAATGGACCAGGACTTACGACCTGTATGTGCTGGCTTAAGCGATCACCCTACACAATCCAACGTTCACCAATTCCATCATAAGATCATCCGTACATTATCAAATTTTTAAGTGTTGTATATATTCCAAATTTAAACCAACGAGAGACTGTGCTAGAGACATCTGTAGTCATTCTTATGAAATAGTATACAAAGATTTCGCAGCTGGTATTAAGCAATATTATTTTTAATTTATATATGACATTCTTCAGAATTATTTAACATATACACTAGAATACGCCTGAAAATCAATATAGACCAGTAGGTTTATAAAGAAGTTTGTTAGCAAATAATGCGTAAAATAAACCATAATAGAGTAAAATAAACCATATTAAATAAATATATCGATCATTAAATATGGTAATAAAATATAAATTTTACTACTCAACTTTCGAGAGTATAAGAATCTCTCATCGACAGATGAAGTATTACATTTTGAATGTTCTATACATGTTCAAATCTAAGAATTTTTTGTTTATTTGAAAGAACGAATGGGACATCTGTAATTTATCTTAATTAATTAATCATCCCTCTGGGGACATAATCCAGTAACTGTATTCATAGAACATACCTACATAATATAAATATGTATAACAATATTTTTATATTATCAAAGTTATATGTTAAGTGAAAAGGATTTTAACAATTTTTGAAATATTGAAATAACAAATGAAAAAACCTCTGACGAAAACTCTAGGACAAAATATGTAACCGTAAAACATGTGTACACATCTCGATACATCTATAAAAAGGCCTCTTAATCAAGAGATCACATTGAGCACGACGACACAGCCTTAAACCTCGCTCGCTCGCACTCACGCTTGTAACCCTATCGCTCGCGCGTGTTTGATTTTATCTATAATTATTGTATTTATCGTGTATTTGTTGCGTTCACCCTGTATTTACAGGTTTTATCTTGTACTTATTGCTTTTATCCTGTTTTTATTGCTTTATTTTATCAACACACGTATCAGTCTAACCCTGTTTGTACCGACAAATGTAATAGACCAAGAGCCAGCGACCGCCAGACTTACGTTATAGTATCAAGCCTGAAATATTCTGTGCTATTCTGAAAATAGCGATATTGGAAAATAGACGAAAATAAAAATTAAAATTAAAAGAGACGTAGGTATACGTCGGCGGTGTGGTCAGAGAAAGAAGTAGACGATGGTTATCCGTCAAATATCAAATGTAAAAACAATTCTATGGTCCAACTCGACAATGACAATTTTGCCATAATTTTATATCAGGACGCTGTGGGAGAAGTAATTAATAAATAACATATGAAATAATCTGTTTTCTTTAAGCTTTAAATACAGCGTTAGTGCTTATATGATGTAATTTAGGTCGAAACATGAGAATTGTGAGTTACGTTTGCGGCAGAGCCCAGCTGTCAGATCAGATTGGAGTAATCGGACATCGCAGATAAATGCATTTACTTTGAGAGAGATACGTGAAAATATACAAATCTTATTATTTAAGTATGTCAAACACCATATCAAAGACGTATATCTACTTCTCGTTTATTTTTTAATTAAGTTCCCCTAGATTGGGAATATATTACAGTGTGCCTACCCGTCTCTCCGTCAGGACCAACAAACACTACACTACTATGTTTACAACACTATACATCACTAATAGTATTGTTTTCACCAATATTTGTCACATGCGTGTTAATCTTGTCAAGGACTAGCATGCACTAACTAGCCTACAGAACTATCAGGAATCTACGAGGGAGATAAAGTGAGAGGAGGCGGGGTCTAAAGTGGGTTTTATTATTAGTTTCATCCTGTTATCAAAGTATTTGGGTAATAAATAGTGTGTGTTTAATTTTAAACATTAATTTGTAGCAATACATTATATTTTATTCTTTGATTTACTCTTTCTAATTATGTCATTAAAAATGTTGTTATTGAAATTTTACGCATTGCTTTGTTTTGTACTATTCGAAGTTTCTTAAGCATTCCTTCGTTGCTCATAAACTTTATATTCATCTCAGAAAAACTCGAGTGGGATATCGCTTCGGCAGTTTGTTTTTTACTCTTCGTTAATTTTGGTTTATCATTGAAGATTATCCGCAATCTTATTTAAAAGCTGCTAATAAGAGTGTTTCTCGATGCATTCGATTTGCACCAGAATAAAAGAAGCGACGCATGTCTTGCCCGCTGCGTTGGCGAATGGGTGCGTCCTAGGGATGGGTAAAAAATATCGATATATCAATATATCGATTTTTTTTTGAAAAATATCGAGATATTTTTTCGCGATATATCGAATATCGATTTTTTTTTTGATATATCGATATTTTTTTCTGGGATAACCGATATTTTTAGATTTGGTCATTTGGTCATTTTTTCCGGCGACCTTTTTATGGGTATCTTTTTTCAGTTTTTTTCTAGCGACCTTTTTTTGGGTATCTTTTTTCACTTTTTTTGGCGACCTTCTTTTTTTTGGTCATCGATATATATTTTTTCGATATATCGATAGTTTTTTCCCGATTTATCGATATATTGATATATTTTTTTCGATATATTGATATTTTTTTCCCGATATATCGATATATTTTTTCCGATATATCGATATTTTTTTTTAGTGACCCTTTTTTGGGTATCTTTTTCAGTTTTTTTCTGGCGACCTGGCTTTTTTTGGTCATCGATATTTCTTCTCGGATAATCGATATATTTTTTCCGGTAACCTTTTTTTCCAAAAGCTTATTCCCCTTATATTTTTGAAAAAATAATATCGATAAATATCAATATGTCGATATATTTTTCGGAATGTATATCGATAAATATCGATACTTTTTAAAAATATCGATTCGATATATATCGATATTTTTTTTCATTTACCCATCCCTAGTGCGTCCATTTGTATTTTTGTCGACAGTTCGTGGCAATCCGCGTTCTTGGTGGGCCGTGAATTTTAAACGTTTCCAACTCGGAAACAAGCGGATGACACGAGACGCTGGGCGGCGCGTCGCATGTGGGACCGGCTCGGGCCCTACTCGGTGGGCCGGGGGGGGGAAGGGGTGGAGGGGGGGGGAGCGAAGGGAGCAGGTAGCGGCGACTGTCTCGCCCGGCAGATTTATGTCCCGCCGGTGTGTTTCGGGAGAAAAAATCACAAAGATTTACGGGGCCACTCCGCTCCGATGTGAGTGCGGCCGGGGGAATTGGCGGGGGGGGGGGAAGAGAGACGTAAGAATGGTTACAGTACTAATTGACCTCTTCTTCTTCTTCTTCTTCTTCTCGCGCGGCACCGCATCCCGGATGTGACGAGAACGAGGTGCGAACGAGGGGCGCGCAGAAAAAATCTAAATGCTCAAAGAAAAACAAATTCAATACTAAATGTTTTAAATGTGCAATTAACACATATACCATTTATTAAACATATCGCTCATGATAAAATTAACCAATTATCTATAATTTTATCAACTCAACTAGAGACTAGAAGGAATGTGTATTTGATTACACATTTTTATCCATTGTTGCGCGGTATGATCGATAATCCTGAAATTATGCAGAGCATTGGTTTGTATGTTCCTGATAATTACATTAGACATCGTCAGCATAGATTGTTTCACATTCCAATATACAGGACCAACCTGCCGATGGTAATGCCTGTTGGAAGAGCCACAGCTATGCTGAACAAAATCGCTTTGGGTATTGATATATTCCATGTGTCTGAGGGGGTTTTCCGAAGCGGGATTCTCCTACACCTTTGACCAGATTTTATGTTATTTTTAATTTATTATTTTATTTTGATATACACTTCCTAATATGTATGCCTTAAACATTTTGTTTGTAATATAAATATTATCAATAAATAAATTGAATTGAATTGAATCAATGTTGTTTTTATTCAGTACATTTTTTATCTTCTTCTGCCAGCTCCAGGCTTCGCGTTCGTTCATCAATGTTTGTATCAGAATTCCATTATGTACAGCTAGTCTTGCCTCGATAGAGATATTTCTATTAGAAATTATTGCATTCAAAGCACCGTTCACCCTGTTCCCCGCGGTAACTCTCCTCTCGATAACTTTCACAACCTTCCCTCTTCTATCGAAAATTCTTCCCAAATACGCTATCTGCTTGTTCCAAACATTCGTTGCCTACTTAGTATTTCAAAAAGGGGCGTATTAAAAAATGTGAAATTATAAATCAGTGCAGAAGTAGGTAGTAAAACAATTTTATACACAGTCCAAGGGAGAATAACGTGATGACTATTGCAGGCGCGTGCAGTGCGAACAAGAAGCATGACTTTTTTTTCCCTAAACATATATTTTGAAAAAAAAATCTGAAATAAAGAGACACATCTTTCCTATCACATCGTATTATTCAGATTTAAATATTTCATAATATTCTGCCACATAAATATTTAATTTCGAGTTTTTCCCCCAAAAATATCTATTAATAAAAGTAATGCTTCTGGTTCTCACTGCATTGTATTGTACCTATTGTATTGTATTGTATTGTACCTAGTTTAACTGTACCGCACTATTGTACCTAGTTTAACTGTACCCCACTATTGTACCTAGTTTAACTGTCTCTAGGGTTTTTTTTAACCCCACCATTGTACCTAGTTTAACTGTCTCTAGGGTATTTCCTCACAAATATGTATATCATTGTATCATATCTCATTCTATTGTTTTGTATTTTATGGTTTGCTTTTGATGACAGTGAAGCGGTTTTGTGTGGACGCCTCCCCGCGCCGCCACTTTAGCATAAAAAAATGACAAATTGGGAGGCGAAAGTGTAGGGCCGATATGGGAGCTATTGTTCATAAAACGGCCCTGGGTGAGTGGGGGGTCTTTCTTACTGCTACAACGTTCGCTTTGCATTGGGCACTTCCAAAACCATTTATTTTTTTAAATAATTTGAGGGCATCTGATATGGCTCCCGGTACTGATAAAAGGGAGAGTGTAAAATTTTCTAGCGCTTAATTTTCGTAACAAAGTTTACTGCGGTACCCGCTGTAATAAACATGTTCTACGCTAAAAAAGATATTCCTTTGAATGAAGGGATTAAAAAAATAATTACGTCATAAATTAGATTTGGATTGACGGGAGTCATTTCGTTTATCGGCGCCACAAATAATAATTTAGTGTACACTCCACGCGACACAATTTGCCACACACCGCAACAACACTAATAATCATTTCTCAGTCGATTTCACAAATTGCCCGCAGATTGCCCCCTCCACCCACCCTCCCCAACCCCCACTACCCGAGGTGTAGAATAAACCAAGGTCTCGGTTTGCGTCGTTTCGATTTGCGTTGCATCGAAAACGTATTCATAAATCATAGATGTCTCAGGGACGAAGAAGCTATTTATATGGGAAAGCATATATCATATATCACTAACCGAAATATTTAGCGAAATAAGTTATGAATACCAACATTAATATTTTTTCCATCATTATTCCAGGAAAAATCAGCAAGTTAATATTCCTTGTCTATTTATATTTATTAAGTAGTAAAACTCATAATTTGAACTATTAAAATTTTTTAATATCAAATGTTGAATGCCTCATTAAAGCATTATCTCAAAACTACTCCAATGTCATTTAGTGACTTTTACCTTTAAAGGACAATATGTGAGGTATTTGGCAGCAAAAGCAACAAACTTTAAAAATGTTTTGAGGATTACTAATTTAAAATATACTGAATTCTAGATTTTATGTATCTATCCCTTTTAAAATCATGTTTTCTACAAATTTATAGGCTGATGACTGCATTAATTTTTTTTTTGGATATTGCTGCCTTTGCTTTTTATACTCCACATAAGGAAGTCTATAAAGACTATAGAGATACGCCCTTTGGGCGTTCTATAAAGAACGCCCAAAGGGCGTACGACCGGTACTGGCTGGCTTAAGTGATACCTGCCTCGACATCCACATATACAGGATGTAACATAGCTAGTCCATAATACTTTACACGTGGATTCATGCTCTGATTGTGGAGCGAAAATGTTCAAACAACCATGACCAACCTAACATCGATAGTTACAAAGATATGCAATATCAAAGTATTCATTTTTTTCTTCAATATTTCTGGTTTATATATTGAAAAACGTTGAACTATCATTACAGTAACCACATAACTTACATCAATTATTAAAAATTCATTCGTTACAATACAAGTTAAACGAAATCACAAAAACCTTCCAGAAATTGAAAATAGTTTTTTTTTTGACTTTTCATAATCAATTCAAGAATCCACTTGCAAAGTATTGTGGACCAGCTCTGTCACACTTTGTATATTATTTCATGGGAAAGACAAATTTTAACCACAGATGGTGATAGGCGGCCCTTGTAGCCCAGTGGGCATGACACTGGCTTCTCACACCGAGGTTCGATTCCCGGTGAGGTCACTGTCAATATATGTGATGTACAGCATGGGTTTCGTGCAATGTAACTGGTCCTTTCGGCCTGTTGAAACGAAAAGTAAAAAAAAATCATCTTCTAATGTCCTAGCTACACCACTTTTGCCTCATCCACTTTTATACATCATGCACAAGTTTATTTACGATTTTCGATAGAAAATTTTATTAAAATACTTCCCAACAGTGACACTACCATGAACGGTTTTATTTTGTTACAAATATATATACACTATTCCATTTATTGACTTATACATACTTATCGTTCATGCTATAACATTATGCATCATGTACACCTGTCCCCAAACACAAGTTTTAACTTTTCTGGGAACAGTTAAACACGTATAAAAATGTAATATTCACTGTCACTGCAACATGAATATATTTATTATATCTTAAATAAAGAATCCTATAAAAAACGTGCGATTCGACTTGCGTCGTTTCGAAGTGCGTCACACTTTCCCGGTACCGTAATCCCCATCACAAATCGAGACCCCAGCGTATACGAAAATTAATTAATTCCACGAAATCACAGAGTAAAATAATATTACAGCACGTGGCACGCCGCGCGGGTGGGCGGGGGAAGGAGTGGGGGAGGGGTGGAATAAATGTATAAAGCGGTAATGACCACACTCGAAAGAACGTAAAAACTAATGTAGAACACAGAACGCCTAGAAAATTCCTATCATTACACGTATCGGGCCGAAAAAGCGGTGATTTATGGGGGAGCCGACAAAAAATCATGCGACGGCTAGATGCTATCGGGGGCGGTGTTAAATGCACGAACAGCGGTCACGTGGGCTCCTATAAATAACTGTAATATCACGTTGTACAGATGTCAAAATTATTTTTCGACTGAAACTACAAATGATCGCGCCACACGTACCGCCGACGTTAGATATCTTAATGCGGATCGCACTGTACAACAATGGAGATAACACCCAGTGCCTACTTGAGACTGGACATTCACAGCAAATGCATATTTCGGCGTATTTTTTACGAAAATGTTGATTTTTAATATCCATTTATATCAGAATGTATATTCTAGACTGATAGAATAGATAGATAGAACCTTTGTTCTTATATAAAAGTAATAAACTAACCATTATTTATAATAATTAAGAAAATATAAGCAATAATTGAGAGGCCGCATCCAAAAAAATCGTTTTTAGTGTTCTAGGGGAAACGAAGTTTTAATGAATATTTATATTTATTTATTAACACCCTTTTGGGCTTTTACAAAATATAAAAAAACCACATGAGACAGATATGCAGTTAAAAAGATTCAAGTACATATAATAGATTTGTGTAAATATTGATTGCAGTTAAAAAGATTCGAGTACATATAATAGATCTGTCTAAATTAAAAAGAGATGTTTAAACAGAAAGAAGAAACAGAAAAATTTATTTATCCATTACCATTTAGTTGAGACGTAAAGAATTGTTTTAATTTAGTCCTATACACAGTTATACTATCAGCAAAAATGTCTACCACCTCCGCATGTTCATTCGCTAATGAGTGTAGTCTGGGGTAATATAATATTATATATGTACTTACTTATAATGTTTTTTTATACATGTAAAGTTTCCTTCATTATCTTTGATCTATATCTATTAATTACATAGTCTAAGGGGTGAAATTTATTTATGAAATAACCTTTATAAGTTTGGCATAGGACATAAGTTTTGTATAATTTTATAAGACATAACTAACTAACTAACTAACCATCACGCCGTTTCCCCGCAGGGGTAGGCAGAGAGGATAGAATTACACACTCTTCTATCCTGGCACACCACCTTTGCTTCGGCCACATTCATACATCTTCTCATACACGTTCTACGGTTGTTGCGGCTTTTAACAGGGCCATCCTCAAATACTTGTAGTACCTGATCGTGCCAGGTCTTTCGCAGACGCCCTCTATTCCTGTTGCCTTCAACATTCGCATAATACATGGTACTGTAAAATCTTGAAATATATTTACTTAGGAAAGTCGTAAGGTATTTTTATAATTTATTAAGTTGATTCCATGCACTTATAAATCACAGAGTAAATATGAGACCTCGGAAATGAATATGACGCAACACGTGTTTTTAAAATGCGGCCCCTGTTTGAGTGCATTTAACAGGATGCGATATCGTGTAGCGCATTTTTTCAAAATTAATATTCAGCAAGAAGAATCCTCGCCATCTGCATCGTCGGCCACATGTCGCGGAGTGGAGGACTCACACGCCTAATTAAAACTCAGCAAAAAAGGGTATTTTTTAAAACACGTGTCGCGCAGTTATGCGAGCTTTGAAAGGAATTTAAGATTTGTCGTCATACTCAAATTAGTGGGTTTATTTGTGCGTAACATCTGGTTAGGCATGGACGAGACAAAATGATTAAGTGGTTCATATTATGTATATACATGCGGTTAATTCCAGTGACTATTCATTGACTTGGGTTATGTTGCTATTGAAGAAATTTTAATTAATTAATTAATTTTAATGTATGATAGAGTAACAAATGAAGATATTAGGAATGAATGTAAAGCTTATCGTAGCATAATACATAGAATAAAAATAGATTCGCTCAGGTGATTTGGGCATGTTGGGCTCATATAGGGGAAAGAATGGTAAGAAAGATATATGATGCAAGTGTTGACGGCGCCAGAAAGAGAGAGCGACCACGGAAGACGTGGCATGACCAGATTAACCAGATACTGGAAGATGGTCCTGTTAGAAACCTGAACAACCGTCGAGCTTGCATGCGAAAATGTATGAATGTAGATGAAGCGAAAGTTGTATGTCTGGACAGAAGAGTATGGCGCTCTATCCTCTCCGCCTACCCCCACGGGGAAACGGCGTGATGGTAAGTTAGTTAATCAGATGTTTTTGGCAAGGGTTTAATCATTCTCTTTGACTTGTATTGGTGTTTAGAACTTTAAAATTAAATAAAACACATAAAAATCATGATAATGAAATGGTATTGCCTTTAATGGAGAGGTAATTTTATGTCATTAGTGTGTGATATAAGTTACTAGTGATGGTATTTTGGTAACGGTTTAACAATAACCGCATAAATAATAGGTACCTATCTGAGATTTGTATCTAATTGTATCTATGATCGGTAACTGACTCTTCAAAATTTGAATTCCAAAGGGCAACATTGGTAGACCTCTTTCTTAAAACTCATAATATCTAAAAAAAAAACATTCATTTAGTGCAGTTTCTTCGAAGCTGGTAAAACTAAGAAGAAAAAATTGTTGGTTTAAAAAATAACAAAATGTATAAATATAAACCTCGTGGAAAATAACAAAAAGCAAGACAATTAGATAAAGAACTATAAAACAAAAATAAATTATTAAAATGAAAAAAGAAAGTAGGTACCTACATTGAAGTTAAATACATTGAAACGAAGTAAAAAAAAATAAGTATTATAAATTATAAGATAATACCTGATCGTGCCAATCCATACACATTGGCCATCATTCATGGAAGTCCAATGTTTTAAATAAAATATGCCCAATATATTGAAAAAAAAAATGCAAACTTTCAGGTCGATTATTATATTTCAACTTTTTTTTGTATTTCTTGGGCACTTACAATGTAACAATTTCTTTCAGACATTATTAAAATGTACAATTTGTTACTTATTAAATAATAAATTTAATGGACTGAAATGTGATATTATTTATTAATGTGTTTCCAGAATTGAAATTTTTTAGGATTTCAACAGTTTCCAAACTATTCATTATCCATCGTCTATGAGGAACCGAGTGGAGTAATTTTAATCTGTGACTATCGAAACCTGACCCCCTGACCTACCCAATTAGATTAATAAATTTTGTATTTAAGTTAGTTATTATCTATACCTGATGATGAGAGGGACTGCTCCTCTCGAAACTATAGTTGTAATTTAATATCTCATATTGTGTGTGTGTCTTTAATAATATTTCAGCTCAATAATTTCGGCAGGATTCTGCCTGTAGAATAAGCTCTGTCACTCCTGTACATGTGACTAAATAAATAAATATATTAAAAATCATTTTAATACAAATAAAAATCCCACCGAGCCGACGATAACGGCTGACGGGGTAAGATTTCACCCGCCAATCACGATCGCGAAAAATACTACCAACAAAACAAAACTCTACGCCCAATTCCAGAATAGAATCGAATTTTCCACACAATCGGACAAATATTGCAGCGATGGGTAAAACGTGCGCCCGCACGTGGATGTGCACACACGCGTCATAATTGTTTTCAGCCGGATGAAATGACCGAATTTCAATCAATCCGGCGCGCCTCCGCCGATTAATTTTTAGCCGGGTAATCGGAGCGCCATGATTGGCAGTCGGCGCGGCCAATCGGCAGTCGTCATCGGACGAGGATCGAAATATTAATTAGCAGCGGAAGGTAGACGGGCGGCTTTCGACGCGGCGCCACCGGTGTCTTTGGAATTGATGAAGCATTAATATAGTAGAACCTCGTTAATTCGAAATTCAAGGGGGAAAAAAAGTAACCCATAAAAACCAAGTTTTTACTATACTCCCTTTCTTTGTAAAAATAACAATAATTAAAGACGAATTAAAACATATAACATAACACTAAACTTACAGAAATTTAATATATTTCTAAAATGTCACATGTTTTGAGATGTCAAGATTTTGATAGATTCAGTTATCATCAATATCTTACCTTATGAATTTCCAGCGTCAAATGATTTAGTCAGAATCAGATTTGAGTAATGTAGAATTCTTCAAAACTAAGCAGAAATCTAAAATAAATAAATTATTATTTGATTTTTTCCCAAAAAACCCAATTTTGCTGTCATGTGTGAACCAATTGTTTTGTAAATTTTCGAAATTCGTAGTGATGTACCTATTATACCGACGGAGTAATTAAAATTTAGAAAATATTCCGCGAAGTTATCGGGCCGCCGCGTCGTTGCTAATCAAACTTTTCTAATGATTCCAATTTGCACAAAACAAATAAAATTTCTAAAAATCCGAAATTATACTATAATTATTAAATTTTTGTAACGAAAATTTGATAGATCTTCTTGACAGTCGCCACGAGTCTGCTTGCCAAGTTTCAGCTCGATTGGATCACGGGAAAGGGTCAAAAATCGATCCAAAGTTTTTGTTGACGGCAAGCAAGCAGACGCGACGAGTTAATATAAAGGGAGTAAAAAAACATGCGATTGCGAAATTGGCCAAAATTCGTTTCTATCATTAATATAAAATTATATTACTGACTACTGACTACCTTTCATTAATGTTTGAACAAATTTATTTGTAAGAATCGTGTAGAAATACAAAAACCCACATTAATTCTCAAAATTATATAGCTTCTCTTCGGCAAAAGTTTTCATACACGTACAAATTGTTGAATGTAAAATATTAAGTTTATAATGCCCTCATAAGGAGAAACGATTCCCATAAAAATTAAAAATGTAGAAATAAAAAAAACAAGTGTTTTTATTTCCATATGTGTGTTCATTGCAATATTTATTCTACATTATTTGTTCTGTTGCATTCGCTAGTCTGTCCGGTAGTTTGTTAAATACTTTTGGAAGTACGTGCTATTTGATCCGGTCTGCGCTAAAAATTTATTTTTATTTATAGTTTTTTTTTCATTATTTGTCGCGTCGTAAATCTGTGTTGTACTTGTGTTTTAAATATTTCCTTCGCGTATTCCTAGTGTCAGTTTGTAATGAATTGTTTTTTGTATCGGTATCGCTGGTTAGTCCTAGCGTGTCGACTAGCCCGTACACCCTTGAAAAATCACGGGGAGGCGTAAATTAATGGTTCGCGTCTTAGCTAAGCCCGCTTTTACAATATTTAGTACATGTAGTATGTTTTTGACGAGCTGCGGAGAAGCGAGGTGGCTATGTTGTCAAGTCGACGCGCTGTTTTTTAGTCGTGAATTCCAAGTAGATACGGACAACAAAATTATTATATTTAGATAACTGTAATTATTAATAATTTCTAATAGAAATATGTCTACCGAGGCAAAACTAGCGTTACATAATGGAGTTCTGGTACCGACACTAATGTATGGAAGTGAAACCTGGAGCTGGCGGAAGAGGAACGAAAGTAGATTGAATGCAGTGGAGATGAGGTCCCTTAGACGTATGTGTAGTAAATCCATGTATGATAGAGTAAAGAATGAAGATATTAGGAATGAATGAAAAATTGGTCGTAGCATAATATTACCCCCACGGGGAAACGGCGTGATGGTAAGTTAGTTAGTTAGTTAATAATTATTCTTTTTTTTCTATTTATTTTCTTTACATTTTATAATATTCAGTCCCACAAAACGACTAAAAGACGTTTGTCCGCAGGTTCATTTTTACAATTATAAGTTACACTACTACAAAATATTATTCACTTTATAAACTATATAAGAGATAAAAAACGAAAAAAATTAAGTACAAAAAACAACATAAAAGAAATATTCAGTACAAAGTTAAAAATTTTAAGTAAATTAAGAAAAGAGCAATAAATAAAGAAAATAGCAAATTAAAAATTAATTGTAATGATGATACACAATGATGTCAGTACCACTCATCATAAATCGGGAGGCGCCCCCTTCATCAAAGCTTCAAACGTGCGAAAAAGGTGACAAGGTTTCGCATTAACGTATTCGGGCTGCAGAAGAAAACGGCACATCCGTCAAAACTCGATCGAAGTCCGTTCGCCGCGCGCAAAAAGCGACGAGGATTCGTCGTACGCATCCAGGAATGTTTCCAGGAGGTGCCCAGCGGAGAGTGTGCAACGCGAAACACAGATACGGGAGAGGAGTGCCGATCCTGGAGCGGCCGGGTGCGACGGCAAAAAACTCGGTGCGACCAAAATAAAGCAAATTTTTTGGCGACGCTGCCCTTAAAGCCATGTATTCACTAGGGGACAAATTGTCCCTCAACAGCACGCGCGGCATAGAGTCTACGTGACGTTGCAACTTCGTGCACTGTTCCGCGACATCGCGCACAACATAGCGCGGCATTTATACATGCCGTGGCAACGTTGCCATGCGCACGGTGCCCGAGCGAGCTCACTGCAACATTACGCGGAGCGTCAGTACCACGTGGTATGTTTACAAGTGAATACGCATGCGCTGTATCTGTCAAGATGACAGGGAAACGAAATTGTTCTTGAACTCATCGAGCTGTATCGATCGAAGATCGTAAAGAATATCCGTCCTTCTTTCTCTTTGCAGTAAATAATTTCGCATTCTCCTCTGTTTTCTCCTCTTACGTTTCGATAAACTCATTACGCAGATGTCGTCATAACCTCATACATTTCCGCGACGTGTGGAAAACAATAATTATTTGCAAAAATGACCTTGGTTTTAATAATATTCAATTTACTACAGTAAAACCTCGTTAATTTGAAATTGCGACCCAAAAAAACATTTCGAATTGCGCGGAACCCCGTTTTCGCCAAATGAGATACCGCAGCTGTCATCGTAACCTCATCGGGTGACATTTCCGCGACAAGATGCGAGTCCCGGTGTGTACACGTCAAATGACCGCGTCATTGTCCCCGAAACATGAGCGTAGATGTTGATGCGACATTCCGATTTGTCCCCTAGTGAATACATGGCTTTAATCAGAAGACCGCACAGGTGCGCGCGGGGGCGCCAGAGGAGAACGACAAACGAGCGAGGCTGCGGTGGTTTGAGGGCTAGAAGGAAAGTGTACTTGATTACGCATTTTTATCCATTGTTTCGCGGTATGATTAACGTAACCTTACGTCCCGTTTTAAACGGAACTGTCCCTTCTTTCGGTTCTCCGTCCCGGTGTCCCCGAGAAAAGCTTAGGGACGCAAAATTGTCCCGTTTTCCTAAACCGCCGTGTATATTTGAAACAGAGGACTTGGTTTTTTAATAAAGAATTGGAGATATTTTATTGGGCAGATTAAAAAAATACCTGTATAGGAAGTCGTTCAAAAAGCATTGGATGTATTGTTTGAAAAGGGATATGTTGATTGCAATAAAGACAGACAAGTATTTGACGAATTATAATAATATCTTAACTAATATCTTAACTACATGTCTTCGCAAAAAGTAATCGAATGGAATAATCTAAATGTTTCAACGGAAACTCATTGGGTGTTAGTATTCAAACACTTTCACACCAACAGAAAATGCACCAGTAGAAAGTGTATTCTCTTTAAAGCACAAATTGTGGACGACTGATAAAACCCAGTTAAGGGTTTCGGTACTTATGGCGATGTTGATAACCAAGGTGAATATTAAAAAATGTGCCAAGAATTCGTACTTAAAAACATCACCAGCTGTATTAACTTGTAATAAATAATATTTTGATAAATAAAAAAACTTATTAAAAATGCGTTGCTTCTTCTATTGTGAACCTACTAGTTGACGTAAATAAACCGTTGTCCGGTTGTGAGTCAAAAAGATAAGATAATTGGTCACATTAGGTATGATCGATAATCCTGAAACAATGCAGAGCATTGGTTTGCATGTTCCTGATAATTAATTACCTTAGACAGCGTCAGGCTATATAAATCCAATATACAGGACCAACCTGCCGATGGTTATGCCTGTTGCAAGAGCTACCACTATCCTAGGCAGTATCACTTTGAAAGAGTTTCCGAAGCTGGATTGTCCCACATCTTTAATAAGAAGTTCGCTCGTTCGTTCATCTTATAGTCGCATATTGTTTATACTTATATTGTATAAGGTATTAATGCTTCACTGTAAAATGTAACTGTACTAATCACCTTGTCCTAAATGATCATCCATTAGAGTCATTCTGACCTGTCGATATTTTTTTATTTTTATTAATTTATTTAATTTCACTTTAAATTAAAAAAAATAAAAAGAATACTCATTAATGTACATAAGTTAAATGTAATAACATGTACGAATCGAATGTAAGGTTCTCATTTTCATGTTATTTTTTAAATTAATTAAACTGAAATTGAAGATCAAGGTCCACGTTACGGAGCGCTCCTTAACGAGCCCTTTAACGAGGCGTTCTAGTTGCTGTGGAAATTAAACCTTAGAAAAAACGGGACTTTACGTCGTTACCATGTCCGCGATCGTTATCACGAACGCGATCATCATGAATTAAAAAGCTCATCCAAGGAGTTATTATTCGAATGCCAAAAAAAGCGTTTTCGTACAGTAGCCAACATTGATTTACGATCAGTTTTTTTAAATTAAATCCAATATTAAATTTATACTGATCATTAAAATAGATGAAATAAGATAAATTATGTATTCTACTTGAGTTTAATTATGTTTTAGTACTCGAGTTTCGAGAGTATCCGAATCTCTCATCACCCCTTTTTTACCAGTTTATAACATATTCAATTTTCATATTTTTTTGTATATTTATTTATTTATTTGTTTACGCCCATTAGGTACAGGCTTTTACATAAAGAATATAATATAAATTTCAAAAAGCACATACATTAATTAAACAATATCTGTATAGCACCAAAACATGAGAATAAATATTAAAATATAAAGTAAAGAGCAGCAATGCGTATAGGCTTTTACATAAAAATATAACGTAAAATTAAAATGAATATACATTAAACAATATAAGTAGCAAAATATAAAAGTATCAGGAATTGCACCAAAACATGAGAATTAAAATTTAAAAAAATATAAAGTAAAGAGCAGCAATGAGTATAGGCTTTTACATAAAAAATATACCATAAAATTAAAAAGAACATACATTAAACAATATTAGTTATAAGTAGCAAAATATAAAAAGTATCAGGAAAAGCACCAAAACATGAGTATAGTATATTCTTAAAACATCAATAAATAAGTATATTTAAAAATATATATACTAATTATTTTTTTTTTAATTTATTGAGCTCGAAAAAAGTCTAAATTTACGCCTATATATCAGAATACTCCCTTAAGAAATGAAATTCTTGACACTGGTCTTTTACAATTTTGCATATTGCACAAAAAGACAAGTCAGAGACAGGCGGCACAACAGCCCAGAAAACAGCCGTCGAGTGAGAGCGGTCATTACGGATTTACACAGTTCCGGCTTCAAGGCCGCTTCATTATTCAGCGGCCCGGCGCGACAGTGTCCGACCACAAAAACTCCATCAAGAGCGGTCCACCCCGGCCGCGCGCGGGAGCGCCCGCGAGGCCGGCCAGCGTCCATTATTAATCTCAGGTGACGGACAGCCAATTAGTCAGACTCCCAACTAACTGGATTCTGGATGATCCCTCCGACGGGCCTCGCGCCGCGCGTGTGCGTGCGGCGTGTGCGCGTGTGCGTGCGACTGCGGAACATCTACAGCGTGTTCGTGAAAGGAATGACTGATCGTTTTGAACAACGACAAAGGGGACAACGAATGGGTTTTTTGCTGCCAGAACCTTGCGGCGTTCGCCCAATACACGGGCGCCGCAAGGGGATGGCTTTAAATAATTAAAATGTCAACCTGGCGACGCAAGAGTAGGACCGATATGGGAGCCGTCGGCTCATAGAACGGCCCTGGGAAAGTGGTGGGTCCCCATTCGTTCGTTGATCGTTTTGAACAACTGTTTATGCTTCTTGGGCATTCGCTGTGTAACGATTTCTAATCATTTTGTTTCAAGTGACACTTTCAAACTACAGCTTTTAAAAACATACTTTTTGGTTTACATTTTTTTTATATATTTATTCTTTACTCTTTCTAGTAACTTTATATTGTGCTTGACATGTACTACTTTACTCTATTTTTTGTAAGAGCTTTGAATGGCATTAATAAATTAAACTTGTAAAAAGCTTATTATCATTAGGTTGTTGCACAATTATCCGCCATTTTCTTTTAATTTAACGATTAATTGACATTTATCATGAGATCATGGCGGCAGGAGGCAAATCAAACACTTGAATCAATTTGAAATCACTGGAAGCGAAAATTGAAATCACTGGAAACTATCTCAATTTTCTGTAATTCACACTGAATCTCGCACTAGTCACTCGAGAATATTCCACTTGTATCTTGGGATTTCTGATTCAGTCACGTTTATGTCGCTCTGATCACTATTGAACACTTCTCACACATCGGTAGGTACTTTATCACTCTTAATTATTGTCGCTGGTCACACTAAATCGCCGCTGGATTCTATGGGATCGACAAATTGTCACAATTGTGTCCGGCGTGATGTCGTCGCGTACTTATAAAGACCCGATGTTCTCGATGTTTCTGGCATAGTTTAGTTATTTCTAAATTTTACTACAATGTTCGGAAGAACTCACAAATGGTGGGTGTGGCAACTCTATGTATTAGGGTACTAGTCGCATACATCAATACAGGCTCATTAGTTTAATCCAATAATTGGCCATAAATGGGCAAAGATAGTGGATGCTGCCCTAGATAGTTGGGTCACTCCGGTTCCACGTCTGACGGTGGATCAAAAACATATAGTAAAATTAACCAAAGCTTCATGTACTCCTGGATGACTCAATGCTCCAAAATCGGAAACGGCCTGGGTGAACGCGATACCCAGAACCGAAGAAGATACAGCCTGAGAATGAAAAGAGCCTACCTAGGCAATGAGTTGGGATAGTGCAAGGAAGAAGAAGACAATATTAGGAAGACTTCGATTATGTGTGGTTCCTATTGTTTTTATACTATCGAGCTATGAGAATTCTTTAATAGTGTTAGGATTAGGAAATTGAAATGGAAAACCATACACATATACGCCACATTATGCTGTACCACATTGAGAAGCAAAGATTAGCGAAACGGCATACCAAGAGTGGTATGTTCTGTACATATACTTTATGTTCTATATGCATCAACTCAATTATACATAAACCACTTAGAAAGATGACATTTATAAAAGCCTGAAGTTGAGACGGATGAGAAAGGTCAGGAAGACCGCGAGCAACACAGACAGTCAATCGCCATATTAAAGATTAGAACGTAAAGCCCAGGAAAGAACCAAATGGAGCAGATTGAAAACCCCAGATGAACGGGACGAGGACATACAAGAAGAATAAACAAAATATGGGAACCTTTAAGCAGCTTACCAATCATTCCCTGCTTACAGAGTTGAACCCCCGCTTAGAAGTGACTTCCAAAAAACCTTCTAGCCTGCTTACCTGAAAGCAAAGAAAATAGAATGTATTACTAACAGTTCAATCATACGTATAAATTAAGATTCATTGGGAGCGTCCATGTGGTTCCACTTTCAACTCTTTGAACCGGTGCCTCCCCCCGATGTAGCCTTAACGTGGATTTTGCATTGCTTCAAACAAAACAACCTTCAGGGATACGTCACATGACAAAATAGTCGCTTCATACTAAAATGAGAGTTGATGTCGATTGATGACAGAAACATCACAGCAAAAACAGAAATATCCAAGTATGTTTGTTACACGTATAACTCATTTCTGAGACTTTTGGGGCCGCACCAACCCATGCACACTTGGCGTAGCTGAAAATACTTTGACGGAGTGCGTAGAATACCATTTTTGGAAGACGAGGAGTTTTGAATATCGATTATCGGTTTTCTAACATTGGAGCTTGAACATTCGATGTGCGGAGCCTTTTATTCCTTATGTATAGTGTTTAAAAGTATATTTCTAACATGTAGCGTTTCTTGTGTATGTGTTCTATTTCTTACGTGCAATACTTAAAAAAAACTGTACAGGTGTAGTTGATTCAGAACAGACCTTGTCTAGTGAAACAACTACCTTCATTTGTATGTATAAATTTTTACTAAATAAATAAAAATATAAATAGTAAAAGCAGCAATGTTAAATACATATTTATTTATACACGTATCTATATGAAAAGAAAACCGAGGTGGCAATTGTTAATAAGATCTAGGTTTCATAGATTCCGGAGAAATTTCCTCGATAATGACACTTTATTTTTTTTATTTTTTTATTTAAAGACTATCGCTAGGTCATAATGACCCTAATGGATAGTCATTTAGGACAAGGTGATTAGTACAGTTACAATTTACGATAATACTTTAAAATAAAACATTAATACATTATACAATATAAGTATACTACAATAAGTGATTACAAGATGAACGAAGTTCACATTCTCCGCACGACATAATATGCATGTAGGCTCCCAGGTCAACTAAGTCAGAAAATGTGTACCCGCGCTTTGTGGCTATAAAATTTTTGTTTAGGTTGATTTCCGAAGAATCCGTCTTACACGCTCAAACTATTTTTGGTCAGGAGCGATATAATTTCTCTCTTAAACTGAGGTTGTGTCATGTGATATATGTCGATGTTGGGGTTACAATTTTCAAACGGAAAAGAAACACCTCGGCGGGACATTGCTGCCTTTGCTTTTACACCCCTTACGCAATACAATGCCGTGTAAAATAAAACACACAATTTTTTAACTACACCGTTTCAACCTCCGGTGACCCGGTGCGGCGCGACGTACCCGCCGTGTAAAAAGTTGTATCGGGCTCAATAAATAATTGACGGAAGGAAGATTCTGGAAGCCGGGACGGACGTGACAGGTGACCCGGCTCAAGGCGTTGTCAAGTCTGATCCGGACCCGCGCGGCCTCGGTGTCGAGGAGGGCCCAAATTAATTTGAAACTGTTGGACAAATACCGCCAACACTTAACGCGATGAGAAATTGGCAAATTAAATTATAGAAACGTACGCCGTCACGACACGCTTAATTGGGGACAGCTCAATCAACAAGCCGTCCGACTTTCGACCAATGACAAGAAATGTATTCTTAGCGAGAAGTCTCCGTAAATCTTACACTTGTCCTTTGCTATTTCCCACCTTTTCAGGATTGGCTATATACTAAAGCGCAATATTGATTTTTCTCTTATTGTAATTGTATTTTTATTGAGACACTAACGGAACTCTGGGAGGCCATCTTGTATCAAGATGGCCTCCTAGAGTTCTGAAATGGAGACCTTGGGAAAATAAAAGAGGAAGACCTCAAAAGAGATGGGCCGATGATATTGTCGCTGTGGGGGGAAAGAAATGGCTAAAATTAGCCAACAACCTATATCCAGCAGTGGAAAGACGAAGGCTGGTGACGAAGAAGAAGACTAACGGAATACATCTTAACAGAGTGTTAGTTAAATTAGTATAAACCACTACGAGAGTTTAGTTCTACCGGTTTCGAGACGTACCCGTCTCTTCGTCAGGACCAACACTACACTACTATGGATACTATGGAAGACGTCATCACCGTGCGGGACCTTTGGAAGATAGACTACCACGAATGAATGAACTTTTAATCCTACCTTTTAGTGTTACTCCTGCAGGCCATCTAAGCATTTGCATTTCTGCTGTTTCGAGTTGCCTAGAGTAGGAGTTGTACATAGTCAGGCATTTGGAGCCATACATTAACAATAGTCTGGTATATCTTTCCTTCAACATCCGTTGCACATCCTCCGTCTCTATGAATGAGTGAGATACTTAAATGCGTCACAGTTGGCTGATGTTTCCCCATCCATCATTTATTGCGATAAACAATTGATTATGCATGATTATTGTCAAGAAAATGGATGCGGTGTAGGAGTGACATTTTAATTGATGCTGGAGTATCTGCAAGGATTATCAGCATAAGAAGTTCTCATCACAATTCTATTTGATTATAATCTTCGTCTCTTATTTTTGCGGGATTTTTCTAATAAAAGATTGTGTTGTAGACTCTTAGTTTATTGGAGGTAACAATACGATTTACAGAGATGACAATTAACAATAGCGGTCGGTCTCGATACAAGGCAAAAAAGTCCTCACTCGACGGGCGCGACCTTATAAAACGTTCGCTCTCTCTTTCACTCTCTGTCTCATTCATGCCTCGCGACATACGTCCCTCAGATCTATTATAATGTTAAACAAATACTAAAAATTTCAAATATCTGCTCCACGACATTGATTTTATTGCCATACGCATATGTAAAGTAATCGCTCTTAGTATTATGGCTATTAAAAAAAATATCTTAGTCATTTTTATAAAAGCGTGTAATTAATTAATTAACTCATTGAGTATTCGGTTACCTACCTATCTGGCTAAAATAACGCAAAATTACGTATCAAATTGTGTATTAAATGAATTTATTTTACGCGAAATACCAGGGTTTCAGGTAATAGAGGGATCGAATAAAATCACATAATCCAAACCGCAAATCAAACATTGTTGACATCTGCTGGAAGAATCGAGTTTCAAACAAACAATATCATCGGTCCCATTCCACTCTCATGCGGTCCGGATAATTCCACCTCAAAATCGATGGCAGCGCAATTTGAGCCGTATTTCAAAACAAACACGTAATACGATTCTTCGCACGATTCGTTCGTGTTTTCGAGTGACGACTGAGTGCACACCACTCCAAATATGTATGTCCCGCAAATATAACACGTTGTTCTATTAAATATACAAACAATGCTCTAGAGCGGGTGACTATTCGATACTTTATTTAATTAGTCTAGAAACCGGAAATGGCCCGCGATAATGAAGGGAAATTAAGCTATTGTCACGGGACTTGGCTGTGGGAGGCAAATAAAAACAATGGAAATCAATTATTTTTACAAAATCACAAAGCCACTGGACACGAATTTAAGTTAAGCACTTCTTTAATTCACCCTATTTCGCAATCAATCACTCGTCTGTGAAACACTTGATTATCACTTTCTAGAATTAGAAACTCTGTTCGTAAATACGGTCGCTTCGATTAATCACTGCGGTCGTTTTACAATAATGTGCCAAGGCACTGGATTTGCTTTTTATACGAAACATGTTGGTTTTTCGAACATCCGAGATTATTCTATATATTTCAACGTAAACATTAATTAAGTCATTTATGATTTCATGGAACATGTTTGAAAGTAGTGTGAATTTTGATGTGACACGTATTGCGGATACGCAACTGAGACTTAAACACTAACAGAATATTGGGTACAAAATATATATTAAAAAAAAAACCTTATTCCAAACTCAGTTCGCTATCTTTATTACAGGTGTCTTTGGCGTGCTTTGGCGAAATGCGTTTATTTTTAATGTATCAATGGAGTGCGATCATTAACGGACGTGTCAATTAAGAAATATTAATGATTATCAAGCCGTTACTTTGATCGGTTGCATATTTGTTATTTGAGATATTATCGTTTAAAAATAAATCGGTGAAAATCATCATCATCATCATCATTCTTGGCACTACAACCCTTGGTGGGTCATGGCCTCCTCAATAATTTTCCTCCACTCATCTCGGTCTAGTGCCAACTGTCTCCAGGTCCGAAGCTCTAAGGCAGAGACATCTTTGAGGACGTTGTCACTCTATCTTAATTTTGGCCTTCCTAAGCTCCTTCGCCCTATTGGCCTTGAGTTCAGCAGGGACTTTGGTGCCTGATGAGCGGACATTCTCTCCACATGACCCAGCCACCGAGGACTTCTCAGTTTTATAAATTTTGTAACAAACAGGTTGTAAAAGTCCGTTTTCTAGAACCGGTCCGAAGGTACGCCTCAAAATTTTCCTTTCAAAAACGTCCAGTGCTCGCTAATACCTCTTAGTTAAGTACCCACGTCTCAGGTACGTAAGTGAGCACTGGCCTAATAAGCGTTTTGTACACTAATATCTTGGTGCTTCCGGACAGCAGTCTGGATTTTATCTGCTTTTGTAAGCGGAAAAAACAGCAATTTGCGCTCACTATGCGCTTCTGGATTTCCTATGCAGTATTATTGTTGCTTGTTATCAGGGATCCAAGGTATGTAAATCTTGGTACCGTTTCAAAATTTTGACTTCCACACGAGAGAGTTGGGATTTGTTGGGTGCAACCTACGGCCATGTATTTGGTCTTCTGCTGGTTTACTACGAGACCCACGTTTTTGGCAGAACTTTCAAGATTTATGAAGGCATTACATAAAGCATTGGGAGTTTTCGCAATTATGTCGATATCATTAGCGTAAGCTAATAGTTGCACAGAGTTGTCATCGTTTAAATAAATCGGTTAAAATACAATCCTAAAATTATATTTTATTTTAAATACATAAATCTGAGTCCCGAGCGACGCGACGGCGGGTACGGACAGCTACTAAATAAATACTTGATGTACCGATTGGATACAGCCGCAAACCGTTTATAAGTTGAAAATAAACTACTGTTATAAAAGGATTTTTAAAGGCACCGGCAGAGCTTTTCGCAAATTCCTCTCCGGTTTAAAGTACGTCGGAAACGGTTGCGAGGGGAGGCGAAGCCCGAGGGAACTTTTAAATACATTTACTTTAAACTTAGATCGGGAAACGCAGCATCCAGTCAGCCAGCGCCATTCCTCATCTCGTCTCAATCTGAGGAGTTTAAACCATCCATTAGGGCGCATCTGCGGCTCTCCTCGGTACACGTATTACAACACACACACCACTTCGCTGGGACGTACACAACAAGTTTCTTACTGTGGTACACACAAGCCAAATGTACAGGGTGCAACGGAGAAAATTCGCAATACTTAATACATAGATTTAAATCTAAATTATGTGATAAAATGTACAAGAAATAAGGTTATGAAAATAAGCTAGCTACTTGAAAATTTGCGTTTTCTTTTTTCTCAAAATTTCTGACTATTTTCCGTAAAGCATTCGCAGAATATTTTGAGTCCCCCTGGGATGAAATCCAGTACTGGGTTCTTGAAAAATTTGGACAAACTTAACAATATAAAAAAAACTGGTCTCAAAAGGAATTAAAAATTGAAATGGTTTTCAAGCGTATTCTAGTGTAATTGTTAATGATTACACACATACCTATAAAGGATAATGGATAAAAATTCCAATCAAATATATATATACCTCATTAGTGACATCTGTATTTGATTAGGGGAATGAAAAAGCTTATTACAACACACACGTGAAACGGGTTGTAAAACTTAAAAGTACAATTTTTATAGATGCGGTATTCTGTGGGACTTTCATACCTACTTTCCCACAAAAAAATATAATATCGTCTCTATGAGACATCTATAATATATTTTGCATTCACAAAATATAAAATTGTACAGAGATAAACTACCCCCTTCTTTAGGCGACCGATTGAGTCACATCTATAAAACAGTAAGTTAAAGTATTGCATAATTAAATCCCCTACTAAACAAAAAGGATTTTTTACAATAGATGTTTGTTATTTTTATTCTTTAAATTTAGTTCCAAAACAACAAAATTATTTTCCAGCATATTTTTTTTGTAATAAAGCGGGACTTATTAACTAATACATCATACTTTTAAAGAGTATTTAGTTTGACCTTTTCATAATTGTTTAAAAATTTATAAGCCGGTAGTTATTAATATTAAACGAGCCAATTGTATTACATTGTAAAAATGTATAAAGTGCAAATATATCACTTTGCATCATAAAACAATGAAAGTTCCAAAAATGATCCTTTGTTACATATGTTCTCAGGTTTTCACGGCCGTTCAGAATCTAATGTGTATGGTTTTCTGGGATGTTCTGCCGTGTATATGTGACATCTCTGGCCGACATACCTTGACTTCGGTACGGTATTACAATGCAATATTTAACCTACACTTCAACACACACCCCTCATATCAGCTCTAATGATGGACCCTACAATGGGATCTGAAACATCGGCCAGAGAGGTTACATATACACGGCAGAATATCCCAAAAAACCATACACAGAAGATTTTGTTAAATATATATGTAGAACTGAAGATGTACAAGCATACGACATTCTTAGCTCAAAAACGATATTTCAATTTTTTTTTCGAATCGAAGTTATTAATTAAGTCAGCAAGCCTATCGGCGACCGCTCGATGAATGCGCGTGTAGCGTACGTGCCGCGCAATTAATAAGCTCGCCGGGGTGTTAACCGGTCTATCCTTTATCGGCTCCGCGCAAACTTCTGCTACCCTCGCATCTGGAGGGGCGCCTCGGCCTGACTGATGGGCGGGCCGATGGGGGAAGCCGATGAAATATGACTACCGTGAGTCGTCAATTCGAACGTCTGAGGAGCGGCGTCTCCGTCTTGAGCGACCTCTCCCTCCCGCGAGGGAAAAACCGTCGAACGTGTCAACCTTCACCACACCGTGATGGAAATTGCGCAGCTAATTACACAATCGATAAAAAGATAGAAACAAGATATCTTGGGCTGATAATTGATGAAAACATACGCTGGGCTCCGCACGTCGAATGTTCTCCAAAGTGAGAAAACTCTTATACATATTTAAAACTCTACGTATTAGTGAAATTTAATACTTTTTATTTAATTTAAATAATAAATTTAATTAAATTTAATTTAATTTATTTCGGAAATAAAACAGACACAAGTTAATGATAGTATATCAAAATCAAACATCAAACCTGTGTTCTAACATATTTTACTTATATATTGACTTGTATCGAAGTGAATGAATTTTTAATATCAGATTTAAGTTACTATATTGATATTTTTTTGAGCGTTTTACAGAAAATAAGTCGGAAATATTGGGGGGAAAAAATGCAAACTTTGATGTTTCTCTTGACATTTCCACTCAAAGTGTAAAGAATATTTTCTATTCAAAATATATCACTATATTCTCATAATATCACCATCATCATCGGCCGTTCAATAACAACTGTAAAGCATATGAGAAGAGATTTATTTTTTGTTTTTGTTTATTTTTTGGTGTATTTTACATTTGTTAATAATTTACAAATAACTGCCACACCAGGTAAAACCTGTTCTATGGTTGGCTTTTCTTATTTATATTTATATTTAGCAAGTTATCGTCGGCTGTTTCAAAGTCTCAAAAGTTTCAAGTCTCAAAAGACTCCCTCGAAATTTTAAAATACTATTATTATTAATGGGAATTGAAAGAATGCCTGAACATATTTTTTTAGGGCTTCGGGAGAGGAAGCCAAATGGAAAGGAGACTGCGAAGAAATATTAAATTACCAGTTTACTCCAAGTACTCGACACAGAATAGAGAGCGAGATGGAAGAGTTCTGTCCAATCGATAGACCCCCGACCCGATTAGGATAAAGGAGAAAAGGAATGAGACGCTATATAGGCATATGGAAAAATTACAGGTTTAGTTGGTCCGCTAGACCGTGTTTCTTACACGGCAAGGGAAGGGTTAACTGCGCCAGAAAGGGAGGGAGAATTTACAGACAGACGAAATGGACAGACTTTAGAATGAAATCTTTTCTAGATTCACAGTAGCGGGCGCAGACAGCGTTTGTATGAGCAGCCCTGTGTAAGATTGGCAGCCCGTATCAATCAATCATTGTGCCTACTTACTTCTGTTCCGCAAAGATACAGGACCCCCAATCAAAATCGAAATTAAATCAGGCTGCTACTGGCTGTGTATGGGTGAGCGTGTATTACGCGGTCAAACGCGCAGAAATAAGGTGCAATTTAATTTTGCCTTTAAACTGAGTCGATATATGTAGAAAATTTTGTATTTGTAGGTAGGTATTCGATTCATTTTCTGTCGAGACTCTTAATCGACGGAAACATTTTTTTTAATAATCAAAAATTCATTTTCCCCACATTTAATATTTTATAATAAATACTTACAAACATCTAAGAAAAATTTCAGGATTATTATTTCATCAACATTTTTGAATAACAGTTACATTCTCATGCCAACAAACTTGTTGACTATTGAGATTCCCAACACGATCATCTTCTATTATCATATCTGGTTTACCCGGTCATCTGACCGCAGCCGCACTTACTCAAAAGTCTATCTATATTGTTTTCTTTAGTTCTCGTGCTACGAAATGTATACACGACACTCTTAAATTTAGTAGTAATTTTTTCATATATTTATTAAACCGTATATTTTAATCCTTATCACTATGCTATGGTAACTTTTCATACTCTTCGAATTTGTTTATTTATTATTAATTAATTAAATCGTATTTTATCATATCGAGGGTCCTACATATAAACCGAATCTGCGAAAATTTCAATTTTCGTTTTACTATCTTAAACTGCGTTGCAAAAAAAAATTGGATTCACAAATAAATAGCTTTCCTGCAATCTGTGGTTCGCTCGTTTTTTTTAAATCGAATTTATGCAAAATTATATGTAATTTATATTCATTTAAAGAAAGGAGTGCTGAGATGGTTTGGTCATGTGGAACGTATGAATGAGGAAAGGATGGTTAAGAAAATATATGAGGCGAATGTTGAAGGCAACAGGAATAGAGGGCGTCCGCGAAAGACCTGGCACGATCAGGTACTACAAGTATTTGAGGATGGCCCTGTTAAAAGCCGCAACAACCGTAGAACGTGTATGAGAAGATGTATGAATGTGGCCGAGGCAAAAGTGGTGTGCCAGGATAGAAGAGTGTGGCGTTCAATCCTCTCTGCCTACCCCTGCAGGGAAACGGCGTGATGGTTAGTTAGTTAGTTTTTTTTTTTATATTCATCAATATATATATATATATATATATATAAAAAGAAACCCGTGTTTCCCTATCCGCCAAGTTTTCTCCACAACCAGCCACAACCAACCACCGGTAGTTATAGTGGTGGATAGCCCTTGGTGTCACATCGGAAATATGCGAGTTTGGTGGGGGGTGGCTATGCTTGGGTGGGAGTGGGTGACGAAAATGTGCTTTCTAGCACATTGTTTTGTTATGGGAAGGCCGCAAATGCTTCAGATTGTTTCAAAATAGGCGCGCCGGTGAGTCTAGAAGGTTCCGGAAAAACTTACTCTAGAAAGTTCTGGAAAGAGAAGGTTCTAGAAAATTCCCGAAAGTTCTATAACGTCCTAAACTGAGTGACGGAATATGTCGGTGTGTCTAGAAGGTTCCTGTACATTCGATAAATTTCTTGAAAGTTCTGGAAAGAGAATGTTATAGAAGGTTCGCGAAAGTTCTATGACGATCCAAACAATGTACTAAAATTCTACGCGTGCGAAGCCGCGCGGGCACAGCTAGTTAATATATATTGTCATTAAGTATGTCATTTTTATTTAAAAAATAGAAATAGTAATCTTAATTAAGTGCGTTAAATAATTCATTAAATAAGGATTAATAAAATAAATGCACGCGATAATTTTTAAAATCCATAGGATCCTTTAAAACCCCTCCACTATTCGGCGAGTGCCGCCAGCACATAAATCCGACAGTAATTGATTTCCGAGTGCCAGGGTCCGTGAAGGATGGCGGAGGTGCGCGCTCCCCACTCGGCCGACGGATATTAATTCATTTACGATACGGAGAGTCCGCGCTGCCGACGACCGTAACACAACACAACGCAGTACCGCACACCCGTATCGCCGTCTGCGACCCGGGTAGCCTGGTAGCGCGGTGCGGCTGCTCAGATTTGGAGGCGTCCGCCGCGTCCCCGTAAATTAGCAGCGCCCAAGTGTGCCCGTCAGGAAGTGAGCCACTTACGTCTCGTTAATTTATGATGAAGACGAGGAATTTTTTGTGTGTGCGGCAACACCGCATTCACATTACAGGTAAATTGTACACACACGCGATAACTTCTGGAGACAACCTCGTACAAAGCTTTTACAAAGTTTATGATCGTTCCAAAAAAACTTGTTTACATCATTGAATAATGGACAATATAACACCGCGTCATTCATTATTAAATATTTTCTGTTTTGTTTCGAAAAGGGTGTCGAAAAAATTTGAAAAAAATATGCTTATCTTGTCAGACAGGTCATTTTTTTACTCAGAAATGTTCATTGATTGAAAAATTTCTTCCTAAGTTAATTTGCATTTTTAACTTGCTTTTCAATTGTTCGGAGGGCTTCTTTTGTGCTTACATTTTCCTTTTTCCTGCATTAATTTTTCCTACATTTCTTTTTCCTACGTTTAGTTTATCTATGTTCTGCAATGTAGCAATTATTGGGATCCATCCATTATCTGATTTGCCTGTATTAACTTGATAATTCCAAGTAATTTGCGTATTTTTTTGTATTTTTCTATGAACTGCATACTTTTTGCATTCTATTATTCTTTAATATATATATTTTGTTAACCGTGTATGCTTTTAAAATGAGATAAATTTTTTTAACATGTACTAAACTAAACATTGATAAAACACTGAGTGATTTTTCGCTACTGCTGTTTAAACTCGATACACTGGATGTACGATGGGATTAGGATTCCAACAGTCATGTTCAAATAGCGTGACTCAAATCATTTTACCATTTTGAAATTATATGAATTATAAAATTAAAAAAACAATCAACAGAATATAAAAGAGAAAAACTTTAAAAATAACCATGACATTTTTTTTTTCATATTTCTGATTTATTATTTTGCAAAAATGGTTGAATTACCATTGCAGTAACTTCGATTGATTATCAAAAATTCAAATACAAGTCGAATAAAATTATAATAACCTTGCAAAAATTGAAATTTTTTACAAGGTTTCTATCATTTTATGTGATTTGAACTGAAGAGAAATGAATTTTTCATAATCGATATAAGTTACCGTAATGATAGTTGATTTTTTTACAAAAAACAAGCAAAAGTATTGGAAAAAAATGCAAATTTTGATATTGCATATATCTCCATAACAACGTGGTTCACGACTGGTCATGGTTGCTTGAACATTTCGACTCATTATCGACGCAGGTATCCATCCACCTGTATAGTTTTTGCTACCAGCTATGGGACGGCCCGTATAGCTAGAAAAAGGTATTAATTAATATGTATTAACAGGCATTTAAATTATTAGTCCAGCGATATGCGTTAATTTAAAAAAATGTTTACAAAAACTATTAACCTTTCCTCGAGAAGATATTTAAAGACATAATATATAACGCTACAAGGAGCTCATAATATCCATAATACACATTGCACAATATGAAAGGGTTGACAGTTCGGTAACAGGGTGTCAGCATTGTGTAAAATGTGAATTAAACCAAATTCCAAGCTGCTGATTTATAGAGCGTTGAAATTCAAGCGGGCAACGTAGGGTCGCGTTGACTCGCCTTTCAAGAGTCAAATATCCCGGCGATATTTTCGGATGCGTTATTTTTTATCGCCGGATAATATGCCCCAGCGTGCTAGGGTCACCAAATGCAAAAATAAAACACGTGGACAAACACGAGGTAACCAGTAAACAACTTCATAGCAGTGCCGAGAGAGCAACATCGAAATGAAATAAGAAAACATTATTGAACATAGAAATGAAATAAGAAAAACTCGACGTTTCGCTGAAGTCTTTTCCAGCGTCATCAGGAGAGCGTCCTATCACCGCAAAAGTGGAGGCCGAACTGATTATTTCTTCCGAGGTCGTAAATTATATGCACTTTGTTGTGGAGTGTTCAACGATAGAGGTCACCAGTGTGCAATTTGTACTAATTACATCTTCGGGCTTTTCTGTGACGTCTTTTAAAGATGGAATCAAAGTCGTGAGAACATATATATACATATAACACATAAATATGTCTAACGACTATAATAATAACCTTAACTCTTTAACAGTGTAATACAATGTTTGGTTTATAAGAAATCTAAGGAAATATGTGTTGTGTAAATTTACATATAATAAAAAAGGATGAATATTATTATTAATATTTTTACTATTTAAAGCATTAAATTTGTGGTTAGACATTATAACAGAGTGTTAGTTAAATTAGTATAAACCACTACCAGATTTAAGGTTTACCGGTTTCGAGACGTACCCGTATCTTCGTCAGGACCAACACTACACTACTACTGTTAACCTTTCATCAATATTTATCACACGCATGTTAATCTTGTCAAAGACTAGCATGCACATGCAATGACAAGATCAACACGCATGTGATAAATATTGGTGAAAGGTTCACAATACTGTGGTTGTGGTGTATAGTGTTGTGAACATAGTAGTGTAGTGTTGGTCCTGACAAAGAGACGGGTGCGTCTCGAAACCGGAAGACCTAAAATCTGGTAGTGGTTTATACTAATTTAACTAACACTCTGTCAGGATGAATATTGTTTGTTTACAAATATGCACTGTTTAAAGAAAAAAATATTAGATTTAAAATGGAAGTAGGACACTGTATTAAAATTGTAAAAAGGAGTGTCCTAGTTTTGGACGGCACATGGTAACCCTACCCGCGACTAAGTGATGCCTAATTTACGAGCGACATTTCAAAAGAGCAGCTTCAGCCCCGACTGAATCCGACGGGGGAGAGGGTAGCCATTCGCCGGAAACCATTATTTTCAAATTTAAAAAGGTGTCGCTTTCAAAGAGGTCCCACAATAAACACGCGACATTATTCAAATCTGTGGAACACAACTGTCCCGTACGTTGACCGGGAGATGATTTAATCGAACCGTATTTATTCTGGTAGCGAAAAATACGCAGATACGTTAAAAAATTCAAATAATTGAACTTAGAAAGACATATTTAACTGTAATTTCGGATATTTGGATAGTTCGTGCATCGTAACATCGCGAGCTGCTTTTAACAAAATGAGACAGATATTCTGCGATGACAATCTTAACCTGAAACTTCGACAGCGACTGGTCAAATGTTATATATGGTCAGTCCTGCTGTACGGAGTGGAATCGTGGACCCTCAAAGTGAGTAGCATGAACCGGCTGGAGGCCGTGGCGTTCGAAATGTGGATACATCGGAGAATGCTCCGGATACCCTGGACGGATATGGTCAGCAACGCAAGAGTTCTTCAAAGAGCTAGAGCGAATAGAGAGTTGCTGACAAATATCAAAATCCGAAAGGTATCGTATTTGGGTCATGTGCTCAGAGGAGAAAAATATGAATTGCTCCACCTGATTCTTATGGGCAAGATAGAGGGTCGTGGAGGTGTTGGAAGGAGACAAATTTCCTGGCTCCGCAATATACGCGACTGGACGGGCATAAGAAGTGTTGGAGAGCTGTTTCGTGCTGCCCAGGACAGGGACGCTTTCTCTCGGGTGAGATAGTCAACGTTGGGGGGACCTGACATGACACCAAAAGAAGAAGGATACTTCGTCATCAGGAGGACGACCTTTACCCGCGGAGGTGGAGGTCGGACTGATTAAAGGTAGCAGCACCTTTAATCAGTCCGACCTCCACCTCCGCGGGTAAAGGTCGTCCTCCTGATGACGTTGGATAAGTATCCAACGAAACGACGAGATTCGCTTCTCGGTAATACATACGGTGCGTATAAAATATCCGAAATTACAGTTAAATATGTCTAACAACAATTGAATAGTATGTGTAAGCCGTGCGTACGACGCACGTTGTTTCGTTGTGTGGGTGTTTACGGGTCTAAACACCAACACAACGAAAGAATGTGCCTCGTACGCACCGGCTTACACATACTGATTCCATTGTCTTTCTTACATAAGATGTTTGTTTACCTTGTGGTAACATTATATATATTAGTAATAAAAGGAAATTAGTGCAGAGAAGAAAACATCTTGAAACTATCATTGGTAATTATTCCGTATCTCGACATTTATTGTATAACATAGTTACGCCGTCAATTTTGGCAATCTTAGGTTTGACAGATTTGGAATTAACGAATTCAACCGATCAGAAAGCTCTAAAACGTAAACAAAATAATGCTTAATAGATCTCATTTCATAGAGCACAATCGAATCATAGCTAGACCGCATTCAAAAGAATGTGCGCAAAAAATATGTGTGTTGTTACGATGCATTTTTTAAATTAAAACATAAATATATTTATTTGGAATATCATATTGAGGCTTGTAATAGGGCTTGCCAGGCAACTTTCCCCCCGCTTTCTTCTTACCGGACAAAGGTAGGGAATGGTCTTATGATTGTGGTGACCTATATATAGTATGTGACTGCCGTGCGTACGAGGCATATTGTTTGGTTGTGTTGGTGTTTACGGGTGTAAACACCAACACAACCAAACAACGTGCATCGTACGCACAGAGTACACATACAAATCAATTATCTTTCTTAAATGAAAAAAGGTCTACATGAGAGAGTACATTTAAGTTTTATTATTGTGATTAGCATACAGAAATATTAACAAAGAAAATATAGATTATAAAATAATATTAATTAATAAGAGGATTACTTTAAATTGAAATATCCATCGGTATTAACGGTCACAAAAAAACCATTTGAAATCGAAATCGCCGAAGCGAATTGAAAGAATATCCAATCAAAATTATTATGATTAAGCTTCTTGGAAGAATTGTTAAAACTTGCGAATGAAAAGCCTCGAGCGGTTCCGAAGGGATTGGAGAAGCACTGAAAGGCGAATATACAATGAAGGCTCTTTTATCGGAATACTGCACAGGGGGTTCGCTCCATATTTAAAAAAAATAATAGAACCAAACTACCCAGTTAGGTGCTTCAATAAAATAAGGTAGTAGTGCTCCTTTAAAATGAAAATCAAATTATTTTTATGCGCGGACTGCGAGAAGCACTAAAGAGGTACTCGTAAGCTGTTTATTGCATCATTAACAATATTGCCAGTCACAGGAAATAATACATTGTTCTTTCGTAATAGGTCCGGTCAGAATTTTAGCATAGACCGGTAGAAAGTGGTTACTAAGGGGCCAGTCTTATAAACGAAAGATCAAATTTCCGTTAGTAAATCGACAATATACTAACGGATGGCCGTTCGTTTATATATGTTACCGACGCTCGTCTTATAAAACTTTTTTTACCGTCCGTAAGTATCGCAATATCGTACTGCTCTTGTCTATGATTTTAGAGCTGTCAGAGGCGAATTATATCTCTTTTCTATGGAAACGAAACATAACTTCTATAAACATAGCCTAAAATTTCTCGCTCGCACTGGATTTTTGGGATACTTCCCACAACACTACACACACTGGCAGTCTTTTGAAACCCCAACAAAGTCTGGAGCAGCTAATAATATTGATCCAAGAGCATACATAGAATCTCAAGGCAACATGCAATTTTGTGGTTGATGATAATGTCAGATTCCTGCGCGTGCGCCTTTTTACATTTTGCCCAATATCTTCTAGAAGCTGTCAAGCAGACCTTTTCGACAAACGAAAATGGTTGATAAAATCTGCGTCATCTAAAATATTCAAATAATTCACTCGTATATTGAACATTTTTTGTCGTCGAGTTTGTTCTTCATCCGCCGAACTTGAATATAATAATAGCTGGACATCGCTATCTGAAAACATTTTCCTTGAAAATGTAGCAGCAGTCAGTACAGTATATGTGTACATGTTAAACAAACAGCATAAAACGCAAATTGACAAATTGACCTAACCTTAAAAAATAATACGTCAATATGTCATACTTCTGTCAATTGCAACTAACAGACGGTAAACTGGTGGTTCGACTGTCGGTATCGGCCGTCGGTAAAATTTTACTAAAATTTGACTAACGGATTATTATAAGACGAAAGTAATGACGTTTGTATCAAATTTCGGTTTATTTGGTCTGATATTTAACTAACGGACGTTTATAAGACCGGCCCTAAACTGTCGTAATATTACGTCTACAGGGCAGGCCGCGCGCAGTGAGCACACTGAAGCACGACTTTTACGCAGGCTTACATTTTGGAAAAAAAAACATAGAAATAAAATATTTACGTGGCAGAAAATTATTACGAAATATTAAGATCTAAATGATCCCAATTGCAATAGATTAAGGATAAATTATAAAAGTCTCACAGAGACGAAGCTATTTATATACGAGAAACTAACAGTACATATAAAAATCAGATTACACATGATTATTGAATAGTATAAAGACCATCTTACAAGTTTCCACAGAATTAACGTGTTATGTATTGATATATAGCAAAAATAACTTAAGATACAAAAAAAAAACAAAAAAAGTGAAAGTTTTTAAGTTACGAACAAACTATGAAAGTCAAAGAATTAAAGGTAAAAGGGGAATAAGGAATGCATAGGAAAGGACAAATCTATTTAGTAAAAAGCAGAAGAGATAAGAAGAAAAGAAGTGCAAAAGATATATGTATATATAGCAAGATATCTGATCAATACATCTGCATATACATATACGAGGTCTGGACAAAAGATGAATTGAAGAATGATACAAGATAAAAATTACATATACGAAGTCTGGTCAAAAGAAAGAAGATGGATTAAAAAAGAGGAAAAAAAAAGTTTTATGACTGAGGTGAACATCCAAGAGTTTTAAATTCATAGATTGATGAATTGAAAAGATCCAAGTCGCTGAATATAGAGTTGAACAAATTAGACGAGCGATATATAAGAGTTTTGCCGGGAGTTGGTATTACAGTGTGAAAGGCTCAAGGTCTCGACCGATCTAGTGGATCTTCCGGGTACTCTCAGGGAGATGCGCTGCAACTATGCTGGGCAGTCAATCTTAGAGGTAGCTAGTTTATGAAGAAATATAACATCAGCAGTATTTCTGCGATTAACCAGGGGCGTGATGTTAAAGAAGGTCGCGGAATCTACGTTACTAATGTGAATACGATGGGAACGAAAGTCGAGATACTTTATGACTCTGTTTTGAACTTTCGATTCTGTTTGTATGATCATAATTTATACAATGGCTCAGGGCTTACAGTCATCCTCATGAGCTAAGGTACTCGTAGTTCGAATCAAGAACATTTCATATATTGCAATTATAATAGTTTCGTCGTCTGTCCGTCCGACGTAACTTCGTGTAACGTCCGTAGCTTCTTTATAGTATGAAAACTATTTTTTCATTTTCTTTCCTTTTTTGACTTATTTCGAATTTTTAGAAATTTTATTGGTTTTTTCAAATTGGAATCATTAGAAAAGTTTGATTAGCAACGGCGGCCCGATAACGTCGCGGAATATTTTCTAAATTTGAGTTACTCCGTCGGTATACATAATAGGTACTTCACTACGAATGTCGAAAATGTAAATTGACTGACAAACGTTTTTAGAATTTAATCTTCAAAGCATGAAGTGTCTTATCAAAGCTCAAAACATCTGACATTTTAGAAATATATTAAATTACTGTGAGTTTAGTGTTATGTTATATATGTTTTGATTCGTCTTTAATTGTTGTTATATTTTACAAAGAAAGGGAGTATAATAAAAACTTGGTTTTTATGGGTTACTTTTTTTTAAATATAAATAGATAAATACTTATTCCTTGGGAACCGACACGTAAAATTACCGTATTTTTGACGGGTTTCAGCTAGCGACGTAATAAAATGACCAATTGTGTCTGAAAACCGGCGATCGTTAAAACGAAGTTTCCAACTAGCGAACGAATCACGTCTGGCAGAGACGTGATTCGTTCGGCGACCAAGTTCGCGACACGCGCACGCTGGGGAGTTGAAATAACGCAATCAAATCTCCGGCGGAATAAATCACGCGACGATGACGCAGATCACGCGGGATGAAAAGAGGAAGCCGCTTCGCGCTGCGGAAACTGCAATCGGCGAGCTTGTCACAAGTGTGAAAATTAAACCGGCGCTGATAAGACGGGCCGCCGCCCTATCTGGTCGCGGAGCCTGGACGGCCTCGCACCTTGACGCAGGAGTCATATTTTTTTTTTTTAAATAAAGGCTTTTTTAAATTAAATAAAAAACGAGCGAGCCTTAAGGTACAGGTACACATGCTTCTTTAGTGGCATGCTAATGAGCATGCCACTAATAAGCATGCCCTAACAACTGTACACACTTGCTCATTACTGGCATGCTTATTAGTGGCATGCTCATAAATAAGCATGCACAAAGCTAACAATCAAACACACATGCTTATTAGTGGCATGCTCTTGTCATAGAATAGAGACGCTGTTGTTCAAAATGGAAACTTTGCAAACTGAAATAGAAAATTCAAATGAGCCAATAAATCAAAAAAAGTTCCCGAGTTTCCATCCGCACATTTTTGATTTTAGTTTGCCTATTAATAAAGTTTCGTAAACATTATTTCTCACTATATTATTTTTACACAACGGTAACCGAATATTTCACAGACATTCGTGATTCCTATAATAAGTCACGAAAAGTAATGTTTTATCATCTCCCCAACGCGCCATATTTGTTTCATCTGTCGCGGACTGAGAAGATCGCATTGATAATACTAGCCGCGAAGCCCGCGAATGACATAAGCATGCTCATAAATAAGCAAGTCTGTTCCACATGCTCCAAAGATACCCCTTCTCTATGGTGAATGACAGTGGCATGCTTATAAATCAACCGGCGGTTGATTTTTGAGCATGCCACTAGGTGGCATGCTCATTTCTAGCAATGTGCGTACACACATGCCACTAATAAGCATGCCACTGTCAAGGTCGATACTGCGCATGCTCACGTGCCACTAAATAAGCATGTGTATCAGGCGCCTTACAGTAGTCGCGTATGATGTGTAACATTTGACATCTCACGATTACAAATATCGATTTAGCAGCGACAGAAATTAACTTTTTACTTTTAAAAATTAAAAATTAAATAAAATGACAAAAACATTACAACAAAAAAAATCTGCTCAAAATTGAACGATGAAGACTCCCGCGAAGTTTTTACTATTTGCTTCGAGAAACATTGTTTTTTTTGTGGAAATTTTTATTTCTGAATTATTCAGTAAGCGGTTTTCCTTATAAAAGTTTACTTATATACGCAGTTATGTAATCAATATGTATATAAAGAAGCCCGTGTTTCTCTATCCGACAAGTTTTCTCCCCAACCAGCCACAACCACCCACCGGTGGTTATGGCGGTGGATAGCCCTTGGTGTCGCATCGAAAATATGCGAGTTTGGTGGGGGTGGCTGTGCGTGGGTGGGAGTGGGTGACGGAAATGCGCTTTCTAGCACGTTGTTTTCTTATGGGAAGGTCGCAAATGCTTCAGATTGTTTTAAAATAGGCGCGCCGACTGTGTCGGTGAGTCTACAAGGTTCCGGGAAAAGCTGCTCTATAAAGTTCTGATATAAATATATATACCGTGAATTTTTTTCGAAATTTATGTAGAGAAATGACAGACGAAATAATATGTCGGCCTAATCAAGACAAAATAGTTGTTAAGTCGTAAATGGTGAACAATTTGGTGACGGTAAGCGGCATACTTGTTTATCAACAGTAAAGAGAAAGATGAATCATAAACTATTTCATTTTGTTGTTTTATTTTTATTAATTTAAGTAATATACTTAATTAACATTCAGTTAATTACATTTTACTTTTTCTAGTCTATTAGATCTATAATTAATTACATTTTACTAGCTGTTATTCTCCAAAAAGATATTAACTCTTGTGCTTGGATAGGGAATATAAACGGCTGTAATCTCCTTCAAGATATATAAACGCATACATGAAATATACGGGGCTATTCTGAAGATAGCATTAAACGTAACAATCATGTCCTGAACGCTATTGTATTAAAATAAGCTAAACTGTTTCATAGAAGCTTTACGCGTAGGTCTCCTCTTTGTGAGTCTTACTAATTCTATCGTCGTTGTAATAATAAAGGTACAGATACACATTTTGAGCATGCTCAAAACTAGCATGCCCCAACACCTGCTCATTATTAGCATGCTTATATTCAAAGCTAACAATCAAACACATGCTTATTAGTGGCATGCTCTGGTCATAGAATGAAAGGGACTCTGGTTCAAAATTAAAACTTTGCACACTGAAATAGAAAATTCAAGTGAACCAAGAAATCAAAACAGTTCCCGGGTTTAATCAAGACACACGCTTATTACTGGCATGCTCTTGTCATAGAATAGAGAGGAACTCTAGTTCAAAATTGAAACTTTGCAAATTGAAATAGAAAATTCAACAATTCAACAAATTAAAAAATTCAACAAAAAAGTGAACCAATAAATCAAAACAGTTCCTGGGTTTAATCAAACACATATGCTTATTACTGGCATGCTCTTGTCATAGAATAGAGAGGAACTCTAGTTCAAAATTGAAACTTTGCAAATTGAAATAGAAAATTCAACAATTCAACAAATTAAAAAATTCAACAAAAAAGTGAACCAATAAATCAAAACAGTTCCTGGGTTTAATCAAACACATATGCTTATTTACTGGCATGCTCTTGTCATAGAATAGAGAGGAACTCTAGTTCAAAATTGAAACTTTGCAAACTGAAATAGAAAATTCAATTGAACTAATAAATCAAAATAGTTCCCGAGTTTCCATCCGCACATTTTTGATTTTAATTTTTATTGTTAGATTTGAATCATTCATGTCTTTTAATAATTCATGAACATTATTTCTTGCTACATTATTTTCACATAGCGGTGACCTAGTATTCCACAGACATTCGTGATTCCTATAATAAGCCACGAAAAGTAATGTTTTGTCAACTCCCCAACGCGCCATATTTGTTTCATCTGTCGCGGACTGAGAAGATCGCATTGACAATCGATACTAGCCGCGAATGACATTAGCGTGCTCATAAATCAGCCGGCGGTTGATTTTTTTAAATTTTTTCTGTGAAAATAACACACAAGATTGAAGGCAAAATATTTAAAAACGTTGCGTAATTTTCGAACGCAGCTTTCGTGACTAATCATGCTGGGGTACTCGTTGAAAAAACATCACAATTTGTCAAAAAAATAAATAAACCCCGAGTGATTAATGACGTAATTAAGTAATTTACACTCGCGTTATTTATGACGAATATTTCCAAGTACACGGATATTTTTTATCGGTCGGAATTTAAATTCCGAGAAAAAAATAAGAAATCTCCACAGTAATCCGCTACCGGCTGCAAGGTATTATATCATGACCGCATCGTACAAAAGGCAGTACAGCCACATCTTAATTATCATATCGTAATGGAAATACATCAAGATTTATGCTACTTAACTGCGGAGTATTTTGTAACCGATAAACGACAGACCAATCCCTAAACAAATATCTTTCTATAAATATCGCTTTGAATGTGTTTGACATGACTCATATAATACAAAATATTTTATATAAGTTTTTTTACTATCGTGTGTAAGAAAACAGAGGCATGCACTACGTAAATCTTTAACGCTGTGCATAGGTACAAATAATTTCTGCGAAATAAATCTATAAATTAATTATGTATTTTTATTTTAACCCTAGATCACTAAATATGCCATACATTTAGAAATAAAACTCACTAAGTGACATTGGAGTAGTTTCTTTTAAATTATTTTTATTTATTTATTAATCGATGCCCTAGTGGGCTTTTACAGTACAAGAAAATTAAAAATATTTTTATATACCTAACGTAAAACACGTTCTGCAGTAAATAATTCATTAATAATAATATAAATAAAACATATTTAAGACAAATGAACAATATAAAATGCAACAATGTAAAATAATGAACAATATAAACGATGTTTAGTACACTACTAGATAGTAATAATTAGAAAGCTTTAACAAATTAATAATAGAGTAAAATAAAGTTTTTTTTTTAAATAGCGATGCGAACACGGAATATGTGCCAAATCAATATTCTGACTATTTTCAAACCAAGCTAAACGCTTGTGCTGTGAAAACAGGACTAACTTGCTGGTCTGGAGTGAGATTCGAACCCGCGACATTTGGATCACGAGATTACTTCTTATCTGGTATATATACCAATGTACCAGATAAGAAGATAAAATAAACCAAAAAATAAATATAAAAGATAAAATCGAAACATATTTAAAAAGGAAATGAACAATAATTAAGACTCTTTAAAATAAATAAATGTGTATAATCCGTGGGGAACAAAACATATGTAAGTAAAAGTTAGTCCATTAAACTGTAACTAATGCTATTGGTATATTCTAAGTCTAGTTTTGAGATAATGAGGTTTAAAAATTCAACATGTGATGTTGAATGTTTAAACCTCATTACCATTAAATAATTATATACAGACACTTACTGATTTTTACTTGGAATAGAGATGGAAATAATATTAAGGTTTTTATTCAAAACTAATTTTGGGCAATATTGCTTTTAGTGAGTTTTACCTCTAAAGGGACGATATTTTCAAATTACAGTGTCACTAAATATTATTCTGAACCACTAAGGAAATGAAATTTCAATATTTTTTTAATTATCATATTTATTAGCAAGAAATAAGCTTACATTAAACAATTTGAAGGTAAATTTACCTGAAAACTATTCTAAAGCTAGCTAATGTAATTCTTTGCACTCATTGAAAACTAAAACAGTGCGTTCACCACAAATGGCCTTGATGCAGGAACAAATGATTCTGCAACGATTCCTCGAATGCGTCAGTTAGTCTTCGACGACTTGGTCTCCCATTACAAGAAGAAAGTGTGCTTTTTCGAGAGGTTTAATCATTGAAAATGGTCACTAATAATACGTTATATCTCAGGAACTAATATAGATAGCGTGCGCACATGATGAGTACACGCGGGTCACTAATTTGATCATTTATGAAGGCATTGGGCGGGGCGGGGTTACGCCGGGAATTCACTTAAACACCGTACACCGTCGTAGGTATGTAGCCTGTGAGACTAATGTTTAGTGGTCTAGGGTTAATTAAAGATATATATACGTAGACGGTCGTCCGTATTCTGAAAATAACAAGATTGCTATTTGGCGATTTTTTACACCAACATTCAAATAAGATAAACGTCGAGACATCTGTCATGTGTCAATATAAAAAAATCTCAATTTTATTTTACAGTTTATTACATTGTATTATATTATTAGAGTCTATTAAAACAATAATTAATACATCAGTTTTATTCGCCGTACCTTTCCAAAAAGAGACTAACTCTCGTACTACGAGAGGGACTTACACTTTAACATGATTACTTATTATGTATACATGTGTATATTTTATGATATTTTTAAGTGTGTTTTTTGTAGTGTTTATTAAACTTATTTTTTATTTGTTCAATCTCAGTTATCTTCTTAATTTCTGTAGGGAGGCTATTGAAATTCTTTATTCCTAAATATAAAATGTACAGATCCTAAGCATGTACTTGTTTCAAAATTTGTATAAATATTTTATTTAATTCTTCTTCTTCCCTAGCCTTCTTCCCTCCACATTTCCCTCTTACATTTTCCTCCACTCATATGTTTCTCCCTCTTCGCATCCAGGTTCTTCCTGCTTGCTAGACTATCATCATCATCATGTCATCATACCACCTTTGGGGGGTCTTCCGACGTTTCTGCTTTTCGTCCAGGGCCTCCAGTGTAGGATTCTGGGTGCCCATCTAGTATCCTCCTGTCGAGCCATATGTCCAGCCCGCTGCCAGCAACTTTTGTCCGGCATCTTATTTATTCATTTCTGATTTTATCTCGAAGGCTCACGCCGAGCATCTATCTGCCTTTCCATGGCCCGCTGTGTACACTTTTAATTTGTGTTCTTCAATTATTTGTATAATATAATTTTTTTGTAAATGTTTCCGTATTTTTTATTTGTTTTTAATATTTAAAATATAGCATTTTCTTAAAATTGTTTTTCTTCTTTTTCATATATCTAAAGCGTTCCCGAATAAATTGAAAGGCCGCTGGATGCAACGGACGACCTCTCTCCGGGCCATAATACAGCCATTATCCTGGCTATTGGAGTCCCGCCCTGCACCACCGCCGCGAGGATCCTGCGCTCCTGAGATAAAACTTTCCCATTGTGAGGACACGACTCCGAGGGCGGCGGGGTGCTTGAAAACTTATACGATTTAAAAATATCGTTCAATAAAAATTGGCTGCAATTCCAAATACAATTTTCAATACATAGAAGGGATACGTGAATTCGTTTTAGATTTTTTTTATCATCTATTTATTTTCTTTACATTTTTAAAATATCTCTAGACCCGCAAAACGACTTAAAAAACGTTTGTCTGCAGGCTCATTTTCACAATTAATGTTAATACGTTTCATTCATTGTATAACCAGAAAAAAAAAACAATTTTAAGCACATGTATATAAATTAACACTAATCGAAATATAGCCAATTAATAATTCATGAACAGATACAGTAATGATACATGTCACATTAATTCACAGGTAACTTATATTATATTGTTCTCAAACATATCTTCGAGAACAAAGAGATCCCAATTAGTCTAAAAAGAAAAGCCAATGAATCGTGCATACTACCAGTGATGACGTATGGATTGGAGACTATGGCCCTTACAAAGAAAAGTGTAGAAAAGCTCAAATGCACGCAACGATCCATGCTCGGAGTAAGCCTAAGAGATTAGGAATTAGAAACGAAGAAATTAGGCGCAGAACTAGAGTAGTGGATATCATGGATCGTGTAGCGAAGCTAAAATGGCAATGGGCAGGACACGTTGCAGGACAGGATTCTACAAGATGGTCTCCCAGAGTTCTGAAATGGGGACCTTGGGAAAATAAAATAGGCATCGGAAGACCTCAAAAGAGATGATATTGTCGCTGTGGGGGGAAAGAAATGGCTACAATTAGCCAACAACAGGGAAGAATGGAAAAATAAGGAAGAGGCCTATATCCAGCAGAGGAAAGACGAAGGCTGATGAAGAAGAAGAAGAACTCATATGGTTTGACAACCATTTTCTGAGTTCTGCCACTGATTTTGGAGTCGTTAGATCTGTAGGATGACATAAAGCTGCTTTGTAGTTTGTTCAGGAGCATGGGAACTAAATATTCAAGTGTCCTCAGTCCATATTTATTTATTATTCTCCATATTTATATTTATTACATATTAAAGTGTTAAATTAAATATTTATTACATATACCTACATACACAAAATATTCGCAGTAGTATCAAGACGAGAAAAAACTAATCCATAAAAACCAAGTTTTTATCACACTCCCTTTCTCATTTACTAGTGGAAACAGGTTTGGCGCTTAACCTACGCGTTGGAGTCGAGTCGGGCGACGCTACGAAAGCGAGTAATGAAAAATTTCGAAAAATCCAAAATTATACTATAATAATTATTTTTTAAACGAAAATTTGTTAGACCGTTTTAGTCGTCGCCACTAGTCTGTGTGCAAAATTTCAGCTCGATTGGATCACGGGAAAGGGGTTAAAAATCGATCCAAAGTTTTTTCGACAGACAAGCAAGCAGACGCTACGAGTTAAAAGAAAGGGAGTAAAAAGTGTAAAAACTTCAAATATAATTATTGCAACGCAAGGCTCATGATTTCCAAGGCCGACGACACTAAAACTCGTCACAGCGCCGTCGCGAATGTCTTGTCGAATTTCCGTCGACGTCGACGGGAGGGGCGGGCGGAGCTCTGGCGGTGTCGGAGCGCATCACTCGCGAGATAACGAACCCCAGGTCGCGGATGGTGACGAGATCAAACAGTGTCGGGACTAACGCAATTAAGCCGCCTCCAGCGTGTGATATTGTTACGCGGCGCGACTCGGCCCGCGAGCGGTGACCTGGCCCGAGGGCCGTGTTACGAAAACGATCTAAAAATTTAATCGTGAAAATAAACCGTGAAATAAACGTGAGTATAAACCACTAACAGATTTAAGGTCTACCGGTTTCGAGACGTACCCGCCTCTTCGTCAGGACCAACACTACACTATTATGTTCACAACCATAGTATTGTTAAATTTTGAGCAATATTCATCAAATGCGTGTTATTCTTGTCAAGGACAAGCATGCTCTAACTAGCCTACAGACCAATCTTAACTTTAATATTTAACTTTCACAAAAGATTTGGTAACACCCCTCTCACTCTCTCTCCCTCGTAGATTCCTGATTGTTTTGTAGGCTAGTTAGTGCATGCAAGATTAACACGCGTATGATAAATATCGGTGAAAATTAACAATATTATGGTTGTGGTGTAAAGTGTTGTGGACGTAGTAGTTAGTGCAGTCCCATACATTTCACATAAGACTACATACATTAAATTATCATACATGCAATAAAAAGAAATGTAAGATGTTATTAATATTGTTAATATTTAAAGCATTAACTTTGTGGTTAGACATAATAACAGAATGTTAGTAAACTCAGTAAAAACCACTACCAGATTTACGGTCTACCGGTTTCGAGACGTGGTAACACCCACTTTAGACCCCACCCCCTCTCACTCTCTCTCGTTAGATTCCTGAATTGTTCAGTGCACGCTTGTCTCTGACAAGAATAACACTAGAATATTAGTAGACCGTAAATCTGGTAGTGGTTTTTACCAAGTTTACTAACATTCTGTTAAATTTAAGATGATTTACATATATAAATAGAAATTATTACATGCAGGTACATAAGAGGTAAGATATAACAAGGAATAAGGTATGTAGAAAGAATTATTCAAATAAATAGGCAAAAAGAATAGCGATACGTTTAATTCGTTTAAAGTGACTTTGTACATCGAATAGTTAAATAACTATTAATTAATAAATATCTAACTCGTTTCCAGTGTTTTCATTCATTCCTTCCTAGTACAATATGTATATAAAAAGTCTATAAATAAATAAATGTATAAGAGAGCAAACAGTATCAAGATAATGACTCTCCACCACTACTTCCTGCAGCCCACGAGAGAAGCGAGATTCAAAGTACCTCATCCGACACGCCGTACATCGAAGAGACTTCTTATAGGTACCACTCGGGCGGGCAGTTTCGTCACAGCCAAGTGTGATTTCCTAATGGCATTTCTGTCTAATAATTTCTCAGTCTTTTCCCGCAGCGCCAAAGTCGGAATATACGGCCGAAATCGTTACACCGCCCCGAGCGTCTGCCTTTTGCGAAATACTACGTCTGCGTTGTATCGCTCGGGCCAAGTACCCGCTTAACTCGCAACACTTTACCGAACTTCAAAGAAACAAAAGAGAAAGTTTAAATCGCCACATTTCACATAGAGAAATAATAACGTATCCCATTTATTTTTCTCCGTGTGGCTGGAGAAAAATTAATTGTAAGCTTGGCTTGATAGAACACGCGATGGACATTATACAATATTTTATTTATTTATCTTTAACCTTAAGGCTGGACATTCACTGCGAGTGCATATTTCGGTTGCTTTCTTTTCGAAAATTTTGATTATTATTTTTCATTTTTATAGGAACGCATATGCTAGAATACTTTTTTTTCAGTACGACGACTTAGATAAAACTTTTGATGATTATTGATCGATTAAAAATAACATAAAATCTGTTCAAAAGTGTAGGAGAATCCTGCTTCGGAAAACCCCTTCAGACACATGGAATATGCATATCAATACTCAATGCGACATTGTTCAGCATAGAAACTTATTTATAAATTTTTAAGTTACCCCTTCCCCTTTAGAGTAATATTCTAAAGGGGAAAGGGTAACTTAAAATTTTATAAATAAGTCGATTATACGTGGTATATCCACTGTTTGATAATGGCCTTACGTCACACTAACCCGCATAACTTAATAATAATATTTATTAAAATGATTATAGCAAAATTATATATATATATATATATATTAAAGTATATATTAAAATTTAATTTATTTTAAATTTCGCTAAAAAGTAATTATGGAGTTCTGCAAATTAAACACAAAGACCATAAATAAAAAAAAATAGAGCGTATGTTCTGTTCGATAATCTACTATTCATGTTACTCACTTGTGTTTTTAGCATGAGACAGTGACGTGGCTTTGTGTGGACACAGCGCCGCGCCGCATACGCGCTTTCACCTCGGCGAGGTCGACCGCTTTAGCATTAAAATAATTCCGATGTGGATGGCGAAAGGAAGCTATTGTTCATAAAATGGCCCTGGGTCCCCACTTCACTGTGAGCTGTTCCGAACCATATCGCAGGAGAGCACGGCCTAAGGGAGACAACCTTGATAATCCGGATCCAAGTACCTAGAGACAGGCAGCTTCCGCAACCACCTCAATCCGGGCCTAGCGGTTCATCCCTTTGATGGGGAAGGTGCAGAGAGAGGGTGGGTCCTATGAATTAACCTGGGTGCAGTCGCCCATTGTCTCGCGCAGACAGAGGGAGGCCAATCACAACAATGCGAGCGGGGGGCGGGTCGCTGATCGCCTCTGATCTGAGGCTTGCAAATCTCGTCCAGAAAGGCTTAAGGGATTTCAGGGAGGTTCCTGCGCGCAGCCTACATCCCCTTGAGCGCCGGGCCTCCGGAGTTTGCTCTCGTGCGGCACTATACTGATCTTGAACAAATACAGATGCGGCAGAGACACAAGACGGTGTCAAGCGACAAGAGAGGTGATTTTTCGGAGGATGAGAAATGAGGGTCTCGTGTGTATTTAGGACGTTCGGGATTACGCGGAGTGTGTTTGCTCGAAGAAGATCCGGCTTTGAGTAATGAAAGAGTATTGATATCAACATCGTTCGAATGTTTACGTGATTCGCACTTGGCTAGTTACACAATTTCAACAGCGTGAAAAATATAATTCCCCATGTAACCATTTCCGTCAATGACGCAACTGAGATGCTGGTTGGCGCTTTTTTGCGTTGCATTTTTTGAGAAAAGTTGCACATTTAGCAAAAATAAAGTCGTCATTAAAGAATTATTAAAAAAAAAAACATTTTTCAAAAATCTCTTTAGAATAGAATTGTATTTCGATTTACATGCCGCTAGGATATTATGACAAATAATTCGACTTGTATTAAAGCGAATTAATTTTTCAAAAACAATATAAATTACTGCAATGATTTAACATTGATATTGTATACTTCATAACTATTAATATTAGGCCATGGATACTTGAACATCTTCGTCTCATTATCAAGGCAGGAATCCACCTATGAAGTTTTTACTACTAGCTATGAGACACCTCGTGTGGTAAAATTCACCATAAAATTGTATTGTAATGAAGCCGCCCGGATGAACTGAAAATAAATTAAATAACGAAATCTTAAAATAATCAGGAATTTCAATGAGGGACGTAGTAATTAAAAGTCGTCGCAATAATAATGTAACATATTTAGACATTGAGTAGATTGTTGGTGTAGTGGTCATGACGCTCGCGTAGTGATCTGGTGATCGGTGGTTCGAGCCCCATTCCAGGACATCAGCAAGTTGTTCCTATTTTCATAGCACAGGCTTTTGGCTTAGTTTGAGAACAGTAAGAATATTGCATTTAAGAAAAAAAAAAATCTGATGATATTGTGTAATGTCACTGCAGCTTAATTCATTAATGCTCTCTAACGGCAATAGAAAGTTCTGTATTCCAAGTGACGTTGATTTTTATTATATTTTATGATATTTTTTAAATCCATTCATTTTTAAATGATTCATTATCAAGCTAGTAAGTAATACACCTGTAAAGATTTGCGAAACCTCTTTCCATTTAAGAAAGATAATCGAATTAGTGTGTGTAAGTCGTGCGTACGACACACATTGTTTAGTTGTGTTGGTGTTTACGGGTATAAACATCAACACAACGAAATAATGTGACTCGTACGCACGGCTTACACATATTAATTCGATTGTCTTTCTTAAATGGAAAGAGGTACACTAGCTACGAGACTCCCTTTGTGCGATGACGAACAGAATCGCCACCACCGCACACGGGTCGGGATTAGGAAAGAAATATTTTCTTTCCCAACCTCCGCCGATAATGACTGATATTCTGACACCCGAGATACACTAGGCCGAAGCTAACTACGTACACAGCTGACAAACGAAGACCCCATGGCAAGAAGTTGTTAACTAACATTCAAGTCATTTTGAGATAATTAGACATTTACATTTCGCCTTTGAAAAATATGTTTTATTGCTAATTCAAGATTCATTTTTATTGATATATGTCACTAAAATATCAAAAAAGTATTAACAAAGTAAAAAAAAAACGCATCTATGCACAAAAAAATAAAAACATACTAATTTTCTCTTAAAAAATGCCCATTTTTTCGCCTCTGGAAATCATTTTTAATAGAATAACACTTTTTTAAATTGGTAAAACACGAACATCAAACAACCCTTCAAATGCTATCCGTTTTTACCATCCATTATCCAAAATTACAAAATACCTGGCACGTTAATTAATAATACAAAACATGGTATGTACCATTTAAAATTATTGAAAAATAATATACAAGTACATATTACAATAGTCTTCAAATAAAAACAAATATATGACAGTACTGCCAGAGTAAAATTTATATTAACCATAATTTTTCCAATCAAATTAAAAGGCGTGTTAATTTCAGAATGATGGCATGAACAAGTTATTATTGAAGATAACACGTTCTTCCCATTAGTAACTGATTTGATTTTTATGAAAAAGTGTAGTTAACATGTTCATCCCTATGATTTGAACATGTTCTAATTACTTTTAAGTTCTGAACTTATTTCCAATGGAAAGAGCGTACATTATTTAGTTTAGAGGGCTTATTAACTGATTTTTGACAAATATGTTAGTTAACAACTTCTTGCCATGGGGTCTTCAAATTGTACTCAAAGCGTTTTCCTAGGATGTCCAGTGCAGATCCTATTTCCAATTCTCCCGGCTTCGTCGAATCCGGAGCAGATCGATCTGTCTCTTCCGAAAAGCTGATGTGTCTACGACGGATTCGGATACCACACGAAAAAGAATGTTAATTCTTAGTAGAAAAGACACCGGCACTCACGCTTTCCAACTGTCACGGGTCAGATTTTTAAAAGGTTTAAATCCTTGATAGCGGTTGGCGCAGAATACGTCGGATGTCAGTTTCGACCAATCATCACATTTCGCGGCCGGCGCCCGGCGGTCACGAAACACCCTGTACTCCTAATCCAGCTGTGTCTCTTGTGTAGGCTCACATAAAAATACAATAAAAGGACGTCACATTCGGCGACCCGTCGAACAACTAACTACTCAAAAATAAGACCGACAACAAAAGGGTCCGATAAAAAATTCAATGGAATATTTTCAATTCTGAATAAATTCCCCGAAACTTGACAATGAAACGAGGATGAATATACGACGTTCGGAGTGTTCCGATAATGGAACACTTGCGTAAATCCCACAAAATTGGCGCCGCCTCAATGGGACTTCTTCTCCGTGTGTTAAGTTCACGAGAGCGGCGATAAATTATGGCCTTTGCGATTAATTACACGCACGTACCGAATCAGGGACAAGGACAAACTGCAGGTTTCGGCAAATGGATGTACCAATTATTGGGCGCCTTGGGAGCAATGCTGGCGCATGGTTTTCGGATTAAGAGTGTCGCAGTGCTGGTTGAGAGTGAATTCTTTATTTAAATTATACAGTAGAGACTCGATTAATTAACACCATTATTATATTGTAAATATTTAATTATTACTATTACTTAATTTTAATTGACAATAAGATTGATTCACAGATATTATATAAATAATAAATATTCTTGAACATTATACTACTGGAAGAGCACTGTCTGCTATAATACAGTAAATTACTAGTGTAGCAGGCAGGGCGTCAAATCAATTTAGTGTTTACTTTCTGCCAAGACACTCAGCAACAATGAAAAAAGCTTAATTTAATTTGGTAAACACTGTAAACATTTGTAACATTGAATAAACACTGAACATTGAACATTGATTAACCGAACTAATTGTTGTCGTAAGGCATTCGGATAATCGAAAATCCGGATGACTGAATGTATGATGAAAAGCAATTTTTGTACATATGTACCTACATATTTTTATTTTTTTAATGGTAAACAAATAATGAAATGTGAACACAGCAAACTTAGAGATAAAAGTGAAGGCTAAAACATATACATGCAAGAACAGAAAAAAAGTGATTTTATAGAGTGAGCTTTAACAGAGTGAGATTGAATAAAGAGACTAAACAGCTAATTTCATAAGTGCGTCAGAAGTATGGAAAAAATGCAATCTTTGATGTCGCTTATCTCCGTAATTGTCGACTTTGAGTAAGGAATATTTTCCATTCGAAATTGAGTGAAGAAGACTCCCGATGTTTTTTCAACTAGTTATGAGACACCCTGTATAAAATAAATACTTATATTATCTTGAAAGTTGCTAGAAATCAATTTGTTTCACATACGACTAATTTGATAAATGTGTGAGTCTAGTAAGCTTTTTAATGGTAAGATATGTTCGGAAGTTTTTTCAGCATTAAAAAGCTTAAGTCCAAAAAAAGTTTCATCCCTACATACTTTCCATATAAATAGCTTCGTCCGTGTGAGGCATCTATAATTTATCTTATATATTTATTTGGACAGGTTAATGATGTATGTATATGAATAAGTCAGAATCGAACGTATTGACTTGTGTCCTAACACATTTCACATAGAAACAAATGTTAAATCTATATACAACAGGAAGAACGAATAAAAAATAAAAGACAAGAACAGCAACAACAGAATGGAAAAAGTGAATTTAATGAAGTAATAAAATAGTAATGAATAATATCATAGTGAGGTACATAGTGGAGTAATAATATAATGAAAACAATAAGAGACAGTAAAACCAAAACATTTTTTTTTAATTCTTCTAAGAATATTTATTCTTCTGAATCAAGGCTTGAAATTAGTGGTGCCATTATTATTAAAATAAAACACAAATCACATTTTTTATTATTTGACAAAGAACAAATGACATGATTCATTATTTGAATAATTTGGCAAGAAACAGCATTAGTCAACTTGGTTCAAAGTTCTTGCGCAAAAGACAAAACAACTGGAGCAAAAATTAGAAAAAATAACAATGGCTTTAAGTGGATATTTCGTAAACAAACGAAATTCCAAAATTTTGTTTCGGCTCTCCTGAAAACCTGCATTATTTTTACTTATTCTGTTGTCCCGTTCGCCCACAGAATTAACTGGCGAGTCGGACTTTGGTTAAAATTTCTAAAGATTGGTAAATAATATTTAAGGTGTTTTATCAAAATAAATTCGTCCATCCTTGGGCCCAGCGACAGGGGAAATCTTCAAGTACCCGATACGACTGGAAGATTTGGCAGGTTACTTAGGAAGTTAAGTTCCTTCAAAAGTTTCTAAGGAAAAATGTCAACTGATACAATGGGAGGGAACAGGGTACGTCGGACGCCTTCCCTCCCCCCCCACCCGCCGGAAAACACAACACAATGGGCCCGGTCACAAAAGAGGCCTCCCGCGCGGCGCGAATTAGAAAGGTACGCGCCAAAAGGGCGGCGCAGAGGTATGGGCGAGAGGGGCTAGGCCCGGTGTACACAGCGCAGTTCTGGGGCAAACGTAAAAAAGTGTCAGGGCGGTATTTAGTTTTAACCAATTCTATTCAATGATACAAATGTTTACAGTGTTTACAAAATTAAATTAAGCTTTATTCATTGTTGCTGAGAGTCTTGGCAGCAAGTAAACACTAAATTGATTTGACGCCCTGCCTGCTACACTAGTAGTTTACTGTATTATTGCAGACAGTGCTCTTCCAGTAGTATAATGTTCAAGAATATTTAGTATTTATATAACATTTGTGAATCAATCTTATTGCCAATTAAAATTAAGTAATAGTAATAATTAAATGTTTACAATTTAATAATTGTGTTAATTAATTCTATTACAGACAAAGGAGAAAAAATGATCTGAATAGGATATTTAATAAAATAAAATAAAACAATTAAAAGTGTTTAAAAAGATAAACGTAAATGTTCTTGTAGGATTAGTATTTTTCAAATTTAGTTTATATCATGACTTTTAATAGGTTTTGGGCATGCTTCCTTCCCTTTTCATGCAGCCAGAGTTTCACTTTTGAAGAAAAATACGCGAGACTATGGCTATCCCCTCCCCCACACTAAATAAAATACACGTCGATGATTGAGTGAGCAGTATCTATCTGTGCGAGAAAGAGAAATAGTTATATGATCGCTTCACACTATACAGTAACGCAACAACGCATAAGTCAATAAAATACACGTCTATGTCTGAGTGAGCAATTTCTATCTGTGCGAGAAAGAGACACAGTTATATGATCGCTTCATGCTATATAGTAATGCAACAACGCATAAGTAAATAAAATACACATCGATGTCTGAATGAGCACTATATATCTGTGCGTGAAATGGACAAAGTTATATGTAATGCAATAACGCACTCGACACTATAACCAGTTGACACAGTAAGCCAGTTGACGCACGCTATCGGTTCTAAATAAATTTAGCTAGAACACATTCCTAAAGTGATTTGCATTAGTGTTTATTTTATCATTACGTAATTATATATAAATTTAATATAAAAAGTGTATTGTGTAATTATATCATATTCAAAATGTTCATAAAATATTTATATTTTGCACTCGAATGTCACTCTAGGACCATTTGCTAGGGTCAATAATGATTTGTTGACGGTCTGTTTGTTAAAAAATAAAATAAAAAACCTGCGTTACGCAGATGATAGATCAGGAACCTCTAGCAAGTAAAATTGAAGATTCACAACTACTGTTGAACCAAGTGGTGTATGCATTTAAAGACTCCTCGGGAAAAACAATGAATGTCACTTTTTTGTGAAACTGACCTTTTTATGCCATCTGTTGACTTATTGTGGTATTATTTTATAAAATAAATCAGAATTGGGTAAAACCGTCGTGGTCCGCTGTAATAGTTCAATTTATATCGGTTTATCCATCGCAAGAAACAGGAATATCCGCCCACCAAACGTCAAAAAACGTCGCTGTCAATTTGACAGTACATACATTTCGTATACGTACATACATAGAATACGTTTATATAGTAATAAATTGATTCAATATTTATATAAAAAGAGCACAAGTGAAAGAAATATGGACTTTGAAACTACAAAAAACTGTTTTTCTCTAAATAAAAATTTCTTGACATTCATTGATTTTCGCGAGGAGTCTTCATTTGAGAATTTCGGTTTAGAACCAAATGGGTACAACTAAAACAAAATAACGGGAGGTATAAAGTATTGTAGACATGCTAGAAATGAAAGAAGTGATCCTTCTGTTGAAATCAAATGTTGCATCTTTATTCCGAAGAAAAGGATGTTCAGCAGTCATGATCTCAACCTTGGATTACGAATGCAAATGGTCAGATGCTACGTGTTCACGACATGATTTTGTGGAATGGAAGCATGGATGTTTACCGAAGAATGGATAAGGCGACTTGGAGCATTCGAGCATTCGGCTTACACTCGCTAATTCGATTGTCTTTCTTAGATAAAATTTACTATACAACTCTATATTTGCGAACAATGTTAAGAAAAATAGAATTTTCTATTCAAACAAAGCATACATTGATGGAAAATTAAACTGTTTTTAACAAATAGCGTAATATAGAGTGAATCCAGTAAACCGGATGATTTAAGATACTAAAACGATAATCTAATTTAACGTAGGTCGATATGCTGAACGGATAGGGCATAAGAAGAAAGAGTTCGGTTACGTACACCGCGCGCAATGCCTTGTTTTAAATTTAATGTAAAATGAACAATATTAATTATTTAAATAAAATTAAAATATTTATTTACTTGAAACGTGTGGCTAGGGCCTTACTCCACGTGAATAAAGGAGACAAAGTATTAGAAAGGGTGCGCTCGGCCAGGGGTGAGGGGCCCGGGGGGAAACAATAATAATTCTTCCAGGGAGGAAGCGGGCACCGTAGGGTAGGTAGCGAGCGCGCGAGGGTGCAGCGGAGGGGGGAGGGGGGTTTCTTTGCAAATTACAAAAAGGCACGATGATGGCTCGGTTTCTAATGACAATGGGCCCGGGGCGGGGTGGCGGGGTGGCGGCCGTCCCCTATCGGCCGCTTGTGTAATACAACCCTGAGACGATATGGTATAGGAGTAGGTAAACGTACCATTTAAAATTGACAAATTATAATGAATATGCAAATAAGGCAGTACGCGAGAAAGTATTAATTGTGTATTTTATAGTGGAGCTACTGATACACTTTATTTATGTGACATAAATGTATGCGTTAGACCTCGTAAAAGAAAAATTGGTTCTTAAAAATAAATCAAAATTACAATCATTTTGGTTAATTTTATTCGATCATTTTCGACTCATTATCAAGGCAGGAATTCACCTGTAAAGTTTTTGCTACCAGCTATGAGACACCTGTATATACTTAAAATGTATTGTGGTAATCCCAACATCGATGCTGATATTCTTACAGACACTATATCATCATTTAATATCACTCCTATACTACATCCATTTTCTCCAGAATTATCTAAACACCTAGAACACAAAATAATAAAATGAATTCGTATTTTCATCAAATTAGTGATGAAAACAATGTGGGTATATTCTAATTAATTTAAAAAATATATTTCCAACACTTATATAATGAAAATATTGATACATTTCAGGGCCAATGGTCCCTTAGTCAGGATACAATGTATACTAACCAATTAAAAATCAAAAATCGAAGTACAGACAGTAAAAATATATTTTAAAAATAATATATGGGAATATATTATTTTTAAAATATATAATTAAATACTTACATGAAAACAAATTTAAAAAAATACTATCTGTAAAAAAGTAATTTGTAAACCCTTATTAATATTAAAAGAATGATCCATATCCAAATGATGATTCGAAAATACGGAATAATTATTGCTACTTAAAACACCTCAAGTGTTCCTTAACTCTAACATCATAATTTCTACACGCCTTTCCTATATAAAAATAATCACAATCATTCATTACAAATCGATTTATAAACACCAGAATTTTTTAAAGAATCATGCTTATCCTTATTATTTAATATGTATTTATTTAATTTATTATTAAGTAGTATAGAAAACTGGTTGAATAACATTCGGGTTTTCTTTATCTAATGAATTTGATTATTTATTTATTAATAATGTCACTACAAAATTATTTTGCTCTTTTTGAAGAACTTAAAATTTATTTGTTTAGAAAATGGCTAAGAGTGGATACCTTTGGACTGTCCTGTTACACAATTTTTGCCTCGTCTACCAATCACACACCTTCGAATGCAAGCTCGTCGACTGCTGAGGCTACCAACAGGAAGATCTTCTAGGATCTGTTTAACTTAGTCACACCAAGTATTTTGCGGAATTCGTCTATTTCTTATATATATCTCATATATGTATAAATATTGTTTCTTAAAAATTATTAGTTAGCGGCTAATAATAGAAAAAGAATGGCGAAATCGGACGGCAGACAATAGAAAAAATATTTTTTTAGCGCTTTTACAATCTGAACGAAATAAAATATTTTCTCACGGTCCAAACAATATATTCTAATTAGTGATAAAATGTTGTGTCTTGCACCATTATGAACTATTACGAAATTAAACCAATTTGTTTTATTACACCACAATGGGTGTGGGGTTATAAAATCAGACCGTGAAAAGAGAAGTCGGTAGGTACTAAAAAATCTAAAAACTATTTAATTACACTAATAAATTAGCATTCAAAGTTCAGTAGACTTAAACGGTTTCGTGTCTCAGCTTGAATATGATTTTTTTTATTAGAATAATCTTTACTTTGGTTTAGAAAATACGTCTACTTAATGTACCTATATTAAGAGTATAAAAATGATTTTGAAATTCAACATTTTAAATTCGCGCCAAAACACTTAATTACATTAGTCACGAATATGTGCGTCACAATTGTATGGTAAGCAGATTTACAAATACTACGGCACTACACCAAACACGCGAGTTGATACGTCACAATCAATCATACGCGTTTTAATAGAATCGTGTTTTTTAAGGTTTTTATAATAAAAATTATGAATGAAAACACTACCCCACATTATCCATACTGATTCACAGAATATAATTAATATTTATGAACCTATATCATATATTTTCATCGGTATTTGTAATATGTAAAATTTCCCTATTAGTTGTCATATTAAAAATATAGAGGTAGCTCAGAAAATAACCTGTATCTAAAACAATAAGGGTCGATCTTATAAACGAAAGACCAAATACCGAAAATTAACTAACGGATGGCCATTCGTTAGTAGAATAAAATAAAACTTCTCTAACAGTCCGTAAGTATCGCAATATTTTACTGCTCTTGTCTACGGTTTTAGAGCTGTCAGAGACGAAACATACCCAAAATTTCCCTCTCGTTTTTGTTCTTCAACCAACGAACTTGAATACAACAATAATTCGACATAACCATCTTTTTTTTTTGAAAATGTAGCAGCACGGTAAATATATACATATTAAATATTACACATACCTACAGCACAAAAAAAAACATAAATTGGCTATTGACCTAATCTTAAAAACAATACGTCAAACTGTCATGTAGGTAAGTACTCATGTTTATTACATTATAAGTTCATTTATAATGTATACTCATTAATTTAGATTTCAAAAAGGGTTTGAAATAATACGAATAAGCAAATTTATAATGAAAATTGAGTTTATGTATTACATTATTTGAGTTTTAGTTTCCGAAACCATTTGGTTAAATATATAAACTCAAATGGCTATATAAACAGAGTTTATTATAAATTTGATTAAAATGAATAACCAAAAATTATTCGAATTAAATATAATATGAAATGATACTTTCTTCATGATTATCCGTACCTAAGAGCAATAGGAAATAAATTAAACATTTTTTCTTCTTCTTCAAATGTAGCAAATTTATTTTGTGGTAACATAATTATATTTGATATAAATTAACTTTGTTAAAAACACTTATTTTTTGAAAAAAAATTACGATTAAACATTGTTTAATCGTAAAGGGAGAGGAATGCTTTCGAAATAGGGTAAATAGAAACTAGGTACAATTACTTTTTTTTTAAATTTAAAAGTCAACACACGATTTTAAGAGTTCGATATTTTTACTATCCAAAATAGATGATCGTTTCGGCAGATTATGCCATTATCAACTGATAACATAGAACATTTTAGTTTGATAGGAATAGAGAACATAGAGTTTACATGTATACAAAAATTATTTGGTGAAATTATGGGAAATTACATAATAATACAAACAATACAGGTTGATTTTATTTTAATTTTATGAAATAATTTTAGAAAATGATTTTACAACTATATCATCTGGGTAGGTAATTAAATGTTAATTCTAAAATAACATTGGAAATAACAAGGATAATTTAGTAAAAACAAACAATATAGATAGATATTAAACTTTCCCGAAAATGTCTTATAATTTTCGGGAAACGATGATAGATGTGGTAGTTTGTCATTGGTGGAAGGATCATTTCCACACACATGTATCAAATTTTATTATATTTATTATTTTATATTTAGTTTACGGTCTAAGCAAATAAAGTCAATTAAAAAAAAAACAAATGATTTTCTATTCATGAATTTTCATTTGCAAAATCCTGCAATTTTTATGGCTAGTGTTATATGATGATAGTCAGTGTTATATGATGTCAAGACAAGATTGTTACAATACCGCTAACCAACGAGAAAAGACGGAGAAACTATTTAGAGGAGTCATATAATTGGCTCAATTTTTTTTTGTTTTTTCAGCTTAATTCCGATAATTTTGTTTTCCGAAGTTTCCCAAATAAAATTTAACTGTTTTGAAAGCAGCGGGTCCGAGATGGAAGTTGGTGACGCGCGTGGGTTTATCAACGCTCGGACCGCGGACACGGTTGGGCGGCCCTGAAGGAAGAAAAAAAAAGACGGGCGCGATAGGCCGGGTGTGGGTAGTCTGGGGGAAGCTTCCCCGTGTGATTATTGTGAGCGACGTGATATTTCTTTCAGTACAAATGACACAAGATGGCGAACGGGCACATTGTGCGGAGGCATTGTGAGCCGCGGTACGGGGAAGAGTCTGGCTTCGGCAGACATTAGTGGCATTGCACGTGGCAGTCATGAAAACGTCAAAAATGTAATGATGCGGAAGACTTTTTTTTCGAAATAAAATACCACCACTCTCAACTTTTTTTTGTTAGTTTTATATATTTATTTTGGTAAAATAGACACACTAAAAGACATTGATAATAAATACAATATACAAAAATAAATGGTAATGTCAACTCTCTAATTAGGAGTGTCCGCAGCATGCAAAACACACAAAACAGGCAAGTAAAGAGGCGTTGTCAACAACAAAAAAAACCTAAATTATTAATGAAAATAATATCATACGGCAGGTACACACAAAAAAGTTGCGGTCTATGATACACCAGGAGCAGCTAATGGAGGAGCTGTATATTGGTACGGACACTTTTCTCAAAGTTTTTTTAAAATACGCTAAACACATCCACCCCGTCCACGTTCCGACGATATCTATAGATCCTAGTGATGGGGTTGTTTTGACCGATGTGATTACTGGCTGAAATTAGCGCGATCTACTGCCCTTATGATAAGGGAAGAACCAGTGCTGTGTCGACTTCTACCTGGATTTCCCTTCGTCACCAGCCACTGACCGCTCCATAATCCTCATCCAATATATCTCTCAATAACTTGTCAAAATGCACGATCCGTGTTCAAACACTGGTGGTCCATAGCACTAATCGGGCTTTTTCCATACGCCGGAGGGCTTCAACATCCACCCTAACCCTATCCATCCAGGAACCCTTCAGTACGTACGCATCTACAGACTCTTGGTCTAATGTATATATGTCCTCCCTATAGTTCATATATGAACATTTCAGATTTGATCAGCAGATATATAAAATTTGGTCGAGCTTTAGGGCAGCATCTAGCAGATTTTACAAGATTCAATACCTACATTATCCCAAAGCCTGTTTTAAGAGTTATATATTTTTATTTGATATGGTATAAGATCTTGGGGCCTGTCCAGTCATTCTAATATAAAACCTAAACGAAATCTTCAAACTGCCATTTTAAAAAGAACCAAAAACCCGGATTTTTGAACAATGACAAAATATTAAATTAGTGTATTCATCCGTCAATATATTCCAGTTCACTTGAATATTTAAAAGCAGCTTTCCTACAGGTCTAACGACTCCAAAATCAGTAGCAGAACTCAGAAAGTGGTTATCAAACGATACAAGTTACCTGCGAATTAATGTGACGTGTATCATTACTGTAATGGTCATGAATGATTAGTTTGCAATATTTACATTAGCTTATTATGTATTTACATAAATGTGCTTAAAATTATTCTTTCTTCTGGTTAAACAACGAATGAAATGCAGTAACATTGTGACATTAATTGTGAAAATGAACCTGTTTTGAGGGTCTAGTGATATTTAAAAAATGTGAAGAAAATAAATAGTTGATAGATAATAAATTATCCAGATCTCAACTTCGATTCAGACTTGAATTATTATTCATCGCAGCCTCCAGATTCGTGCGCGGCAGTGCCTCACTTCATCTCCGAGTCCACAGCAGCCGTCTTACTCAAACGACCAGCCAAATCATCAATCAATCCGAGCGGAGAGGGGAGACTGGATTTAAATGACTTAAAAAAGATGCAATTTCCTAAGTCGCCTCCAGAATCCAAGCCGGGCGACTCCACTTTGACATTTAATGTAATATTTATTTACTGCATCTCCGTGGGCGGCCGGCGGGGTGGTACCGGAGGCCGCCCACCCTTCTAGGTGCAAAAATAACTCGACAAACATTTACATAAACGAAACCACCCTCGGCTGAAATCGAACGGAAAATGCACCCCCTGTAATAGTGATGTGTTCTAGGGAAAATTCGTCCCGAACTGAAAACGTTTACTTAAGGGAGGCTGGTTGTGTAAAAATGGGAAAGAGTGCCGCGCCTAAGCAGACGCACACCTTTGACATCAGTCACCGCTGGGGAAGAATGCCATCCTGGCGGCGAATGAGTGGGGCCGATTTAGGAGCTCACGTTCATAAACTAACTACAGCTCCCGGCAGTAAATATTACACATCCAGCTTTAGAAAGAGACAATCGGGTAGCTTCGGTAGCGACAAAACGTCACGTGGTTGTGGTTAACAAAGACGACGCTCTACGTAGCCGAAGCTGGCCGATTATCTTTTTTTTTAAATTTATTTAATGTAATAGATCTGAGGAACGTATGTCGCGACGCCAGAAAGAGACTGCATGACAGAGAGAGAGAATGTATAAAAGGGCGCGTGAATGTCGAGTCGCTCTCTCTTTTACTACCATTGTTATTCCGACCGCACCTTACTGTATAAACGATTGTCTAAACCGTTATAGTTACCCAAATAAATACTTACGAGAACAAAGTCTTTACTGGAAGAACCTCATCCCGAAACAAGAGTATTACATTTAATATATGGTACAAATACAATTCTTATATATACACATACCAAATTGACATTTTTTTAATACTTTGTAGTCATGTAGACGTCATCAGTGAAGAGAAGCTCTTGAGCCTGATGAGGGAGCCTCAGTTCTTATTAACATATATGTATATAGATACATTTGCGAGTCATTTACGGTAAAAACGGTAATTTGATAATGAAGTTGAAGTATTTTGAAAAAAGCTATAGGTTTAAATGATTGATGAATTTAAGTTTGATTTTAGAAAGATTTTAATTTTTTTGATTTCCTCTGAGAGGTTACTGACGCATCTCGATAGGTAAATTATTGTAATAGTTAATGGCTTTATAAATCTAGTGGTTCTGCATTTGGGTTGTTTTAAATTTAGGCATTATAAATTGGTTTCCATTTCTCATAAGCTCGAAATATTCCTGGTTTGGTACTGGAAACATTTTAAAAAGATCTTTTGTTGAAAAGCTAGATTTTTTTTTCAGTATTACTTTAATGATGATCCTTTGTGATATCTTTACTGAGTTTAGATTTTTTTTATAACAACCTCCCCATCCGATAACGCCGTATATGAGTAGAGAGTGATCAATGTGCAATATTTACCACTGGGTACTGTAACTTACCATCATAATTCCTTTCTGTCCTGACTCACACAACTCTCATACACTTGAAATATGCAGACGATTACCATTTGCAACTATATAACTTTCAAAAAATTTCTTACGAGGAAATTGGTGAACGTTGCATTGTGCAGAGTAATCACTAAAGCCAGATCGTACAGGTTGTAAGCCCTGAACGATCGTACAAAAGACTGCCATACACGTATCTCATGTAATTAGCTTCGTCTCTGTAGCTTATATAATTTATCCTAATAGAATATGTATATAAAAAAATCGACTTTTTTAAATAATTTATTTATTTCTTGCAATAGTGGTTGTATACAATATTGTACCTTCAGACTGCCTCCCTGGGGCATCGCCGTACCGCACGGGGTGGGCACGCGCCGACCGAAAATTGTTTTTTATTTGTTTTGCTAAAAGGGCGTTCCGAATGAACGTGAAAAATAATATCAAACAGTACATAATTCATTCTAGTCGAGTGTATTAATCAATGCGAATTCTATGAATAAATTTAGGGGCGGGTGACAGCGCCGAGGGTTGAAGGGGAGGGGGGTGGGGAATACAAACGACGGCTGGATATTAAAAATGTAAAGAAAATTTAGAAATTCGAAAAAAATTGGAAAAATTAACCGAATTGGTCGTTCGATGTTTTCCCAGTGGGTGGGTCGTTGAAATATTCCGAAGGAGATGTTATTTTCATTGTTTTGAAAAATACCGGTCCAACCGCTTGTCGAATTCTAAGAGGAAAAAAAATTTGCGTTTTGTCTGTAGAGTAATCTGGACCTCTGTTAGGTAATCAAGACATATTATAGATGCCTCACAGAGACGAAGCTGTTTATATGGGAAAGCAGGAATGGAACTCAAATTTCGAACACAGATGTCGTTAGCAAACTCATACATAGAACAAGTTGTATAAATATCATGTACACAACTTCTAAAATGTTAATCATAGTTGGAATTAGTAAAAGTTACGTTGTGTAAAGTGATCTCGTAAGCCAGCCGTATGGTAGATCTTAAGGCCATATAAACACCTAATGACTTCCGTACCTGTTTTCCCATACCATCGTCTCTGTGAAACATCTATAATATCTTGATTAATGAGGATCTCTCTGGGGATAAAACCCAGTATCAGTTCTTTAAAAATTTGAATTAATATTCTGAATATGCCTTTTCAAAAGAAAAGGCGGCAAGATTGAAAAAAATGCAGGCTTTAATGTCGCATATCTCCGTTATTGTCGACATTTCACGCGAAGTATAAAGATTGAAGATGTTTTATTCAAAATTGAATGAAGAAGACTCCTCCGTAGTTTTTGCTACTAATTACGAAATATCCCGAGTATAAGTAACAAAAAGAAAAAACTTAATTCAATATTTCTCCTTATTCGGGATACAATGTACACTTATTTTAGATTTGTACCGAATTGTATCGATGATTGGCAAATGAAATATAACTATTGTCTAGTACCGATAGTTGTCCCTCGAATTGCGATAAATCAGCTACCAATCATCGATACAATCAGAAACAAATAACGGTTATTGTGGAACCGTTTAAAATACCATCACTAGTAGGAACTAACATGAACACAAATTAAAATGGTATTATTTGCAAAAAGTATTCGGTTATTTGTAACATTTTATTTGCTATTGACACTTTTAATTTCTTAAATATCGAAATATTTATAATCCTTTATTTTTATGAAAAATTATAAACCCTTGTTAATGTATGGTAAAATGTATATAAGTAAAGGTACAGATAAACATGCTTATTAGTGGCATGCCACTTAGTGGCATGCTCATAAATCAACCGGCGGTTGTATGGCTAGTGGCATGCTCGTTACTAGCAATGTGCGTACAAACATGCCACTAATAAGCAAGGCCTAGAGAAGGTCGATACTGCGCATGCTCACGTGCCACTAAATAAGCATGTGTATCTGTAGCTTAAAGCAATAAATGAAAAAATTAAATGTCAATATAATATCTGTTTCCAAAAGTTGGTTGGCGAATTCTGAAAAGTTACCAGTGCCATGCCCATCTGTAGGCGAGTGAAAGTGTTAAGTCTGCCATTTTACCAACCTGACGAATGAGAGAGCCGGTCCCCCGGAGGTCGGTCCTGCGCAGGTGCCGGTCCAGGGCTTGCGGTCTGCGAGTGCGCTTGACTTTTCCCGTCGGGTGCCGCGCGATCATTTTTCCAAATTGGCGAAACATCTCATCGCGAGCCTCGCCACGCTCGGCATGTCACGCTCGCGAATAGACGCGCACTTTGAAACCTTTTCACAATATCGAAGCACGGCTGAGAACACACGACACAAGATATTTATAAAAAAAAATGCATTTAAAAAATACAACATTCTGCTTTATGTGACAGCTGTTTCGCCGAATAATTACGATTTTACTAGCTATTATTGTTATTACGTCCTACCCGCATAAAAATCAAAAACACATAACTTTCTTCTAAAATTTTTTTTATATATATGTATATATTTTTTTGTAAGATATGTTGGAAATTATTTTTCCTCATCTTTATTTTCATCATCTGGTAGCGTTAGTGACGGACATTGTTACATAAGGGAATATTTTTTTTGCTTTTTATATCTTATTAATTTATATACCTCACCATTTATTGCTCCACGTGGTAGCGTTAGTGACGGACACTGTTGCATGGAGAGTTATGTATTTAGTTGGTCGAGGGTTTGAACCGCGTTCCAGATTAATTATATTTTCGTAGCACCAGCGTTTAGCTTAGTTTTAAAAATAGTAAGAATTTGGTGACGTGTACGCGTCTCTATTATTTCTAAAACAAATAAAATAAATTTAGAAAGACAAACGAGGCTTCTTTAGACTGCACACAGGCGCGCTCAGTCAAATTCGGTATGCTGTGGATCATGAAGCTTAAATACGATCGGGACGAAACAAGTGTTTTTATCTCCCAATTCAGAAGATACAATCACTGGTTATATATTTTATAAATTTGTTGGATATAAGATGGTACGTGCTTTCTGCTTGTCGCGAAATAAAATACGAACGAAAATTATAAAACTCACAATTCCGTAGATTTTAAAATTAATATCGTGATTTTTATGAAGCCTAACAATATTTTTTTCATGATTTAATTAACTGTTTAAATTTATTATTTATTAATATTTTATATTAACATCTAACGTTATTAAAAGTGAAGACATCTTTTGTATTATTGTCACCACTGATTTTGAATATATTTCACTCACCTACGTCAATAAACCTAGCAAGAAAAAAACAACAAAAAAATCAAATATCCAACGTCAAAAAAATTAAAATAAAAACCTTAACTGTCGTGTATAATATTAATGTGGCATATTAATGTATACCGAAAACATTAAAACTACAAGATTTATTTCTACAATTTCACGAATTCACTGTAATTAGATTAACCAGAAAAGGTGGAGTACCTAGAAAATAAATTGTACGCCGTGGTTAACCTTAAATATAGAATATTCTACGAACGGGCCGTATTTAATCTAATCTGATATGAAATTGTTTGTTCTTTTTTCCAATAAACTTATTCCATATGTCACCTCTTCGGACGACTGGATTAATCATTTATTGAGCCACAAGTCGTTGAAGACGACACACATACTGGAAGACCGCCAAGAATACATATAAAAAAATGGTACATATGAAAATGTTGAAAATTTTCGTTGAATTCACTTCTTTATTAAGAAATATTAAGACTGAATATGCTTAGTTTTTAGTATAATTAAGCGTATTGATATATATTTTTTATTTCTATTATTTCTATTGAATAGTATGTTTTTATTTTTAATGTATCGTTATACAGGGTGTCTCGCAGCTAGTTAGTAGCAAAAATTTTGCGGGGGTCTTCTTCGTTCAAATTTAAATAAAAAATATTCTTTACACTTCGGGAGAAATGTCGAGAGTTATGGAGAGTAAGCGACATCAATATTTGGGCTTTTCCATCTTTTGTAAACCGTTAAACTATCTCGAAAGTAATTGTTATTAAATATTTGTTTGCTTTACTAAAAGTAAAATAATATCAAAACCTAACAAAAAACATAGTTTTCTAATTTCTGCAAGGTTTTAATCATTTTATTTGAGTTGTATTAAAGATAATGAAGTTTGTAAGTAATTTTCTAATGAATAAGCAAGTAAATCATTCAATTTTCTCTATATTGTTGGAAAAGGTTAAAAAAATATATTTTCGTTTCAAACGAAGCAAAAATTAAATGAAAATATATTTTTTTAATTATACGAAAAAATAGAGTAAATCGGATGGTATAAGATACTAAAACGAAAATTGAATTTTCGTAGATTCTACAGTATACGTAGGGACCGTCGAAATGCAAACTTTGATATCGGTTATCGAGTCTTCTTATTTAAAATTGAACGAGAAGCCTCCGCGAAGCTTTTGCTACTAACTACACACACGAGGCACCCTACCCTGTATATACAAAAAATAATATAACAGAACATGTTAAAGCCGGTAAGGGCGTCGTTGTTACATAGTAAATAGATAAATATACCAACGACTCAATTGAGCCGTGAAAGCTATTCGGAGCCGAAATCGCTGGATATTGAGACGTCACCGCAGCCCTGATGGGGCTACAATCTCTTGTACCTAGACGAAACGCGTTCGCGGGACCCAAATTGGGCAATTTTTGAAATAAAAGATTTGGCGCATCAGCATTCGACATTTTCGGCTTGCGCAGGTGAAACGTCGCCATCTAGCGTGCGCCCGGCCGCATCTCTTTTTACGACGCGCTTGTGATAATTTACGGCATCGTTCTGGATCGGATGATCAATCCAGAACGACGCCATCACCCTCCGGGTAGGCGCTCTCGGCTCAAAGCCGCTGTAAAAAGCCAATTTCTTGCAAAATCGGCCGATATCAAATTTTCTTACAACATCGCGCAGACAAGCGACGAGCACTAGCCGATCGTCTGAATTTATACGCGAATTAGACTGAATTACCGACGCGATATTTTTTTCTAAAGAGACACTTTTAACCCCAATGTTTCCTCTAAGGCTTCCGCCGTCATCCCCCAAATTTAAGGTTTATGACACTTCACAAAACGTATGTATAAGCTGAGCCATACATATTATCCATCATGTGTTAGGGATTTTGTATAAAAATATTTTGAAGGTCGGATACTTCTTAATAAGTTTTGTTCCTTGTCAAGATTGAGTGACGCAAGCGCGAATTAAGACACATTGGTGCATGTGTGTGCGCCTGGCTGAGGGGCGAGGCTTAAATACCCGCGCACACGAGCGCGCGTCGTTCTTTCGCTGAATCCTGTTGTAATTGAGACATCGACTCTAAATTACAGTAAAAAAAAAAACAGTCCAAACACGTCGTATAGAAATATTTTTTACAAATATAATTATTATGACAGATCTCCTAGTTCAGTGGGCACCAAATTGGCTTCTCACGCCGGTTCGATTCCCTGTGAGATCACAATACATCTATGTGATTTTTTCATGCCTGAGTGATTTTCAGATGTGTTTCGCTACACTAAGTTTACCACTTTACGGGAGATTCGCGACTCTAACAGAGGATAGAACGCCATACTCTTCTATCTTGGCACACCACTTTTGCTTCGGCTACATTTATACATCTTCTCATGCAGGCTCTACGGTTGTTGAGGCTTTTAACAGGAGCATCCTAACAATTTTTGTAGTATTTGATAATGCCAGGTCTTTCGCGGACGCCCTCTATTCCTGTTGCCTTCCAACACTCGCCCCGGATATTTTCTTAACCATCCTTTCCTCGCTCATACGTCCTACATGACTCACGACTCGGCGTACAATATATGTACATATATGTATATAAGAACCTATACACAATATTTAGTACCTCTATTGACGAAGAAGAAATATATTTCCACGAAGCAATAAAACACCATTTACGCTTGAAATAAAATATAGAAGTTGTTTCAAGAGACTAGAGTAAAATATAAGTGATATGCAGGGTAGGTATTTATTTATTTTTATTTATTTGTTTATTTACATTTACATTAGTTAATACAAGATACTAATAACTGCCACACTAGGTAAAAACCTGTCCTGTGGCAGTTATTTTCATATGGTATTTATGTAGTAGTAAAAAATGACAATTAAAGAATCTAAATTTAAAAGAAAATATACATACAAAATCAAGATAAGAATTTAAAGTAAATCATTGGAATACCTAAATACAAGAGAAAAGAAAAGAAAATACACATACAAAATTAAGATAAGAATTTAAGTACTTACAAAAATAATGGTACGATACAAGAGTATTTTAAACACATATTAAAGTGTACCTTTTTTTTCAAATATTTATCGGTTATTTTTAAACCAACTGAGCAAAAATTCAAAGTTTTCGTATAATAAATGTATCCAACGGATACTCAATCGGCAGCGCGGCGATCAGTCTCGCAGATAACTAATCGTCGAATAAGCCAGATGCCAAACGGAAGAAAAAAACACACACTTCCGTTCCACTTCCGGAATTCGCAAGTGCTATATTTCAAAAAGTTGTTAAATCCACTTTTGATAGGCTCGGAGATACGGCCGAACGGGTGGTGTTCAACCCCTCGCTTTAGATTTACGTCCAAATTATTGTACATTTTGAAATGTAACAGAGGGTTAAAATTCACCAAATGTATTCGATACCGCTCGTGTGCGAAACAAGCGGGGTATTCCGTAATAGACTTTAAGGGTGGTTCGCTAATGCGGTATGCGACTTGGGTCACAGTACACATGCTGTTTAGTAAGAATTGGAATAATTATACATGTTAAAATAATTTATTTTTGAAAATTATAATAATAAAAAATGTCAGTGGTAATCTAAGCCGGGACTAGCACACCGAAGTGCATCGAAATTATATAGGTATATATAAATTAAAAGAATATTTCTATATATGTTTATATACCGACGGGTGTCACCGGCATGAACAATATCCGTTAAAATAACGCGTAAGCATTTTTTATTAATTTTAAAAAATGCTCTAAATAAATTTAATTAATAAAATATTCATATTATTATTTTTATTGTTATACTGTCTGCCATCTGTAATACGTCTGCCTGCCAAATTTTAGATGTATTGTTGGTTAGGAAGTAGGTCAAATATTTATTACACCATATCTCGCTGGCAGACAAGTGAAGCTAAGTAAAAGCATGTTAATAAAAATGATTTGAATCGCTCAATCGACTTTGGCCAATCACTCACTGCATCTTCTCTTTCTCCACCTCTACTCCTATCTCTTCACCCTTTCTCTCCAATCCCTATTCCAGTGTTTTAATATTGTTTGCTTCTAATTTCTTCATTTATTACCATTATTTTACTTCAAAATCGTTTGTTGATTGCTATAATAATAATAATAATAATTGGATAATTTGTATAGCGCCGTTTTCGCGAAATACTCACCTCTTGACTTTCAAATACATATTCTCTAAAATCACTTATTCTTTAATACTGTCATCATGCCAATTATGTATGAACTGTTAAAATATGTTTAATTATATCAAAATAATATTAATTAACTCGATGCCAGAGCCACGTAGTGATTTAAATGTGTACTAGAATATATATAGTCTATGAAAAAAAAGTAAATAAATAATTGTCTATTGTTCAGCCATCTTCATTCGTTTTATTATGAACGTCCACTCTGCAAATGAAACAACGCTTAATTTATTTGAATGTGTTATATTCACAACGGAATGAAGAAGATTCCGTTGGAGTTTTCGTTGCTAGTTACTAGAAAGTGTATTTTCTGCGATTATACGCTTATATTATCTAAATCTCCGAAATGAAGTCGTCAGATCAAAGAAACGTAGTTTGAACAGTAATTTCAACAGATCTGGACCGCAGCATCGCGCCCCTCAGGTAGCCGGCCGAGCAGCTGCGAGCGCATCTCGCCATTCACAGAAACTGGTCGGACTCACGACCCGGTGGGTTATGGGTTCGAGCTCCGCACGAGTGTCATCTTGCAGCGGGCCGACCTAGTAGACCAGCGAACGCCGGACTTGCAAAGTTGTAGCGTCAAATCTCAAACATTTTCTCCGCATGCACACTATGGTGGGTAAGATTGTGACATTTGAGTGAGGGGGATTTCGGCAGATAACGCGTACAAAAAATAATTAAGTGAAACGTGCCTAATATATTGTATGTGTAGTAAGTTTAAATAAAAATCATATTTTTAAATAAAAATGTTGCACCGCAAGGTGACCGCCAAATCATTAAAAAAATTAAAGATTATTTTTACTTTTAACAAATACTTTTCGTATATTTGCTACATTTTCAAGAAGGCAGTATTATTTCACACAGCCTGCCTCGCAGCTAGTAGCAAAAACTTCGGGGGAGTCTTCCTCATTCAATTTTGTATAGAAAATATTCTACACACTTTAGGAGTGTCGACAGTTAAGGAGACAATAATCCACATTTATTGTTGTATTTTTAATAATTCGCAAGTTATTGGAGTGATATCTTACATTTAATAAATAATCCAGAAGTTATTGTAGTGACAGCTTAAAGTTTAACAGAAAATGTGACAGATTTTTATGAATATATAAAAAAAAATGTAAATTTTGATGTGGCCTATCACCGTAACTATCGACTATTTTCTATTCAAAATTGAATGAAGCGACGATTCCCTCGAAGTTTTTTCTACTACCTACGAGACACCCTGTATAAATTGCATTATATTTTGTTCTGTTGTATTTTATTTTTATTTATTTTTTACACTTCAACAGGCCTAGAGGCCTAGTTACAGAAGCGAAATACGTCACAAAATACCCAGGATTGAATATATCACATAGATTTATCGTGACTTTACCGGGAACCGAACCTGAATTGCTAGTATTATTTCAATAGGTTTGTGGATTACCTACTGCAGTCAAAAATTCCTATGCAAATAGAATATTTTGTGTCCTAATAAAATCAATAGCGTTATCGTCAAGTCACTTAGTAACGCTAATCTTCACCTAACGATAGATAACAAAGTAAACAAAATTTGTAACGTCATGTAGAAATATATATATATGTATATATATATTTATTCAATATAAACGCTCCTCTATTATCGATTTTTTTTTAAATGCGTTACTTACATGTATAAAAATATTACATCCTAGTCGATTTATAAAATTCTACTAAATACTATTCTTAAAAATTATTATATATATATTACAGCTCCGAAAACCTCCAGAAATTTTCAAAAGCACTATTATTTGTAGTTATTTGCAATTTCGTTAAAAAAATTATCTTTCAAAAATTATTTTGCGTTAAAATTTAAATTTACTGTCAGCTTATATTAGACGCAACGTATTTCAAGTCTTTTAAAAATATACGTTTGTCAAATGATCTATTTATTTTAAAAACTAAATGATTTTTACCATCACCAAGATAATCAAAAGATTTTTAATTATGCAGAATTAAAATTTAAGCTGTAAAAATATCTTATACGAACATATTTAACCAGTAAATATTTTAAAGAATTTGCGATAAATCCACATGACATTATAAGAAGTCAGGTAGGTAGTCCCCTAACAAAGCAATGAAAATGATATAATTATAATTAGGTATTATGAGGCTACATAATATTAGGTACTTGAAATTGAAAATCTTCCATATATATTCACCAGTAAATAATTTTAAAGAATCAATATTTCTATATTACTGTTACAAATCTATTATCTAAATATAATTATTTACTTCTATAAAGTACTTTTTGATAGACACAAACTCAACTAGCTTAGTAATTACAATGACATGATTTTTAATTAGGTACCTAGGTATTATGACTCAATATTTCTGGGTATTAAAAATCTATTACTAAGCATATTAACCACTACTTTTAATAACACCTTTTTCCGCAACACTTATCATGAAATTAGTCACATGGCTAATAAATGACAACGATATTTCTCGTCATATTCACCAAAACGTTAACTAGGCATAAAATATAGGTACGCATCGACAATGGTACTTCTAGCTATCAAAAATCTATTATCTGAGCATATTTATCAATATTTAAAAAAAAAAACTAAACTTTTAACCATTATTAAACAACATTTCTAGCCATTAAGAATTTTCTATTCAGCATATTCACAAGTTTTTAAAGAAATCATTACGATTTTACAAGGATATCGCCATTTTTGCGAAACGACACAACAAACTTTAAAAAACTTTTCGGCATATCCACAATGTCTTACAAGAATATTAGGTACCATTTTTTCAAAATCACACAACCGAATTAAAAAACTTCGCGACACATCCATAAGATTGTACAAGAATTTATCACATTTCGCAAAATCACACATCTGACTTGATACAGCGTGTACTCTTTACAAGATGCGAGCTGAGCCGTATTAGGATTCGAAGCCTTGACTATTGTTCCCGCAGGTAACCGCAGCTGGGCCCCGGAGCCAGCAGGCTACGGACGGAGTTCAGGTATTTATATACACACTTACACATAACAACACATTATAACATAATGGATGTACATGCTCGGATGGGATGCAGCCGCGACCGGACCAAGGCATTCCTTCACCTTATAATAAATACTAGATAGAATACAACTCTCGATTCCACGTTTCGTAGAATATCACAACACTTGAAACATATTTTTCCACATTGCGAACGAACTTCTGTCGAAGATGGCGCGACACTGTTGCAATTTAGCCGGGAATAATCCAAGAATACGGTCCAGTTGTTCATACAATGAAAATAAGTATTTCACTGTATAATTTAATGTCCTGTTAATTTAATCTAACTAAAATAATCGTTATCTAAATTAAACACACCAAACCTAATAACCTAACCTAACCAAACCTAACCTCATATATTGCCTATGAAATGTCAAAATATGCGGTGCATTTTTCGAAATTTTTCTTATTTGATACTTACTATTTAAACGTAAATTATCTTTCATTTTGTTATTAGCACATTCAATAATAGAGTGAAATGCTCATTTTCGTTGTAAATGCAATGGGACCATGATCTTGGATTTAGGCTTTAATCGATCTGTCGCCGGCTTTTACGACATTTGCCTACTTTTTATGCGTTTAAAAAATCACACATCTCACTGAAATGGTAATATTTCAACACAGAGTCACTAGACGCGATAAAAACACGCCAATAGAATATATTCCAAGGTTCGCGGGTGGCGATGTAACGTGCAAGAACACTTGGACTGGCATTTAGCACACATCTAGACGAAAAACACGAAGAATTACATGAAAAAAACCAAAAGGCTGTCAAAACTTGAAAAAGATGCCGGGAAAAAACGAATATTCTACGCAGGAGTGGTGCGACACACGCGAATGAGTGATTTTACTCGTGCCCGTTCAAATTATGACATCACAGAGTGTTAAAAGTTAAAGAATTCGCGATATTCTCAAAGAAACGTATGAAACATGCACAAAAGTCGGAGGCCGTCGGATGTGCTCAAACCGAATCGTAACACGAAGCAACATAACCTAACAACGGCACAAAAAAACACAACACTACATTTCAAAACTCGAAAACCCGACGTGAAGTGTGAGAGACAGGAATGCGTCGAATGTATCGCTCGTACGGCGCGGCGTAAACTCGCGGCACGACGCTTCAAAAATCGAAAAACGCCACGAAACAGCTGTCACAGAAGTGCGAAAAAATGCGTAGTTTGCCGGCAACTGTAAAATGTCCGAAAACGAAACAATACCGCGGCAAAACGGCGATCCGACCAACTGGCGACTAACGCCCGAAGCACACAACACAGCACACGACACGGCGTCCGTTGCGAACGCCGAGAAACTTTTGAAAGCGCCACACACACACACGCGAGAGGGCGCACGGCACGCACACCACACCGCCGGCACACGGCGCGTCGCGACTCGGGACTGGCGCGGAGCGGCGGGGACGGGCGCGGGACGACCGGGCGGCGCGGCGGTCGCGGACAGACTGACGAACGGAAAAAATGCGGACCCGAAGGCAGCCTTCAAAGGCATGACGGACCGATGCGCGCGGCGGCAGGGTGAGAGCGGCGCAAGTTCGAGCGAGGCGATCTGGATAAAATTGACGGTTGAGAATGTTTTCATTGTACAAGGTGATTCGTAGCTTGTGTCAAAAACTTGTCAGGTGTATTCCTGGCTTTGTAATGAGTCAAAAATTTTCAAGCACCCATGACCTATAACTAGATATTATGCAATATCTAAATTTGCATTTTTTTTTCAATATTTCTTACTCGATTTTTGCAAAAATATTATGAAAAGTTCATTCGTTTCAATACAACTCAAATAAAATCATAATAACCTTATAAAAATTATACAAGTTTTACAAGGATTTTAATCTTTTTTTTATTATTTAAAATATAATAGAAACTTTTAAGGTTTATGGATAACATTTTTTACATGAATCAACGTGGAAATATAATAATAATATAATTTGGATACAAAATCATTTTTTATAATTAGCCGAATTTTGGAATATTTGTCACATCTGTTTTGAATTTGTCAGTAGTTAGTTGTTTGTTCTGTTATGATAGGTCGTTGTATAGTTTTAATCCGTTGCAAATTTATTTATTTATTCATTTTATTTCAACGGTTTACACCTATTACAATAAAATAAGAAACTTATATGTATATCTAGATGACAGTGTACATTATAAATGTGAATAATATCTGCTTACATGATCATTTAAAAATGTATACATATAAAATTTATAACACAATATCTATCTGTACAAGTACGTACATAAATCACAAATTAAGTAAAGATAATCAAAAGTGTATATTAGTAAGAACGAAGACATGTATTCATATATGTATTAACAAAGTTTAATAAGTCGTGATTGTCCTGTTTTTGTTTTGGCGTGTGTTATGTACCGTTCTAGTGTAGTGTTGATGATTTTCGTGTATTTTGTGTAATTTTATGTCTTCGTCTTGTATTTCGCCATTTCCTAGATTGTGAATGAGTTGAAGTGTTTCGATTTTTGTAATGCTTTCAATGTTGAATTGCTGTGTTATACGGTATACCGTTTTAGTTGGTGTCAGATATTTCAAATCAAATATCATTTTATTCGACAAATAAATTTTTCAAAATCGATAAAAGTTACTGTAATGATAGTTCAAATTTTTGCAGTTGAACTATCATTACAGTAACTTATATCGATTATGAAAAATTCATATGCTTCAATACAACTTAAATAAAATGATAAAAACCTTGTAAAAAAAAAACTTTTTTTAATTTTTGCATGGTTTTTATTATTTTATTCGACTTGTATTAAAGCGAATGAATTTTTCATAATCGACATAGTTTACTATAATGATAGTTCAACATTGTTGCTAAAAATAAGTCATGAATATTTAAAAAAAATTGACATTGCATATCTCCATTACTATCGATATTAGGTCATAGTTGCTTGAACATTTTCAACTCATTATCAAGGCAGGAATCCACCTGTTAAGGTTTTGCTACTCTTATGAGACGCCTTGTATTTTTTATTTCAATTTTTTGGTGACATTTGACATTTCTTACAGAAAAAAACGTACAGTGAGTGGGACCCACCGACCAGGACCGAGGAAAGCTCCCACATCGGTCCTACTCATTCGTCATCTTGTTTTTACTTTTTTTTATACTAGAAGCTATACCGTGCTGCCTTGCACTGGTCGTTTAAAGCAGTTTTACACATATACGAATAAGGCTCGGTTGTATCAAGTTGCGTTCTTCACCAATCAAACAACCCGTATCCGTAAAAATCTATGCTTTAAACAAACTTTTACTTTAATCCTACTTAATTCAACCAAGCCTGAGTACATTCCGTCTAATCTAGCGCGCGTTATTATTATTTTTCATTTATAGGTTTTCTTACAGCCATATGCATATAATCTTAAAAAAACAGTTGTTGATATACAGAGCCTTGGGCCAATTAAAAGAAAACACATATTTGCAAGGGTAATTTATGTACAAGGGTCGATAAAAAAGTGTCGAATAGTAAGTTTATGTGAGTGAGTGTATCTGTGTGTTTTTATGTGTCCGCGTGTGTGTACGTGCATGCTCACACGAGTGGGAGGAAATACGTCATCGCGCGAGATTATTATAACGATCTCGTTATGCTGAAAACGGGGGCAGCGCATCGCAACACGGCGATAAAAAAAAACCGTAAAACCGTCCGCGGCGACTTGCCCCCCTCGCGCGCGGGGCCGCCGGCACCGCCGCACCACCAGCGCGCTCGCCGGGGAGTCTCCGACCTTTCGGCGCGGCGGAGGAGCGCCCGGGCAGCGCCGGGACCGCGCGGCCGAATCACACGAGCGCGCCGCGGCCGCGGGTCGCTGCACCGCGCGCGGAATGCCGGGCGCGTTCGCGGCGAGCCGCCCTGCGCTTTCGGCGACGCTAGCGGCCGCGACCACGTGACCCGCGTTAAGTCGTGTCATTTATTTTGCACCCTCCGAAAGTGCAAGGAATCCCGTTGTTTGTTTACAATGGAATCGCAACGGTACAGTGGCTTAAGGGGTTATGCCAGATTAAGGCGTCAAAAATACATTTAAAAAAATTAAAAAAAACAGCCTAACAGCAGTCGCAGATGATGTGTAACATTTGAAATCTCACAATTAAAAAAAACTAACCCATAAAAACCAAGTTTTTATTTTACTCCCTTTCTTTGTAAATTAAGTTTACCACCATGTAATTAAATAATTGATTGACTGTAAATGAAACATGTCTAGACAAATATCTATGTCAGAAATCTCTAAAAATATCTCTTTATTATTTGATTTCTTCCCAAAAAACCGAAGTGTGCTGTCATCTGTGAACCAATCGTCATAAATTTTCTAAATTCGTAGTGAAGTACCTATTATACCTACTGACGGAGTAATTCAAATTTTAAATATTCCGTGACGTTGTCGGGCCACCGTGGTAGCTTTTGTAATGATTAAATTTTGAAAAAATCATTAAAAATTTGAAAAATCCAAAATTATACTATAATTATTATTATTTTTTAACGAAAATTTGATAGATCTTCTTGATCGTCGCCATGAGTCTGCTTGCAAAGTTTCAGCTCGATTGGATTACGGGAAAAGGGTTAAAAATCGATCCAAAGTTTTTTCGTCAAGGAAACAAGCAAGCAGACGCCACGAGTCAAATAATAAAGAGAAAGGATGTAAATATCAATTGTAAATTTCCTGTTACGCATTTCCGTCTCTTTTCACGAAATCACTGCCACAGATTGCAGGAAAGCGAGAGGAAAGATGTTACAATACATCGCTATCCAAATTTAAGGGATTTGACTTCCTTCTTAAACTGATCGTATTTTCACATTCAAAATGTTCATAAAATATTAATACTTTGTTTTTGTACGGTCAAAAAAAAAATATTTTGAAAATTTATAAATAGCAGAGTTACGAGTTGCCTGCAAAGGTCCTTTCCCGTGACCTGCGCAGCTGGTGGAGACAATCGTGTCGCCAAGGTTTTGAGTGAAATGAAAAAGTAAATTATTTCCTTGTTTTTAGAAATTATTTTCATTTTTCCTAAAAAAAAATCAAAGTCTAAAATTCATTTTATCAAAAAATCTTAGACAATGTTATTAGTAGGAAGTGTGCCAAAATTGATCTAATAATTTTTGTGATATTTTCTCCACCAGTCTGAAAAAGGGAGTTTCAATATATTTTGGAGGTCTGAATAAATATACAAGTATACAAAAAAATTACGAAAAATATGGCAATGTGACTTTAAAGTTTATGAAATTTTAAAAAAATATTGTTAATAGATATATTTTTTTTAAACGTTCAACACTTGAGTTTAGGGAGCATCCATAAGCCACGTAGTTCCATTTTGAATCCTTTTCAGTGGAACATAGTTATTTCCTATTAATTCCAGAAGACATTTAGCGCTATTTTCTCTTACCAAAATTACTAATTATATGCAAACCGATCTGCGGAGATTAACCGATCGCCTATTCCGTACCGTTTTAATAATGCCAAATAAAATAAATGAACGAATTACGTAGCTCGACTCTGACCCCCCTCCCCTCAGGTAGCCCAGCGTGGTATTCCATCACCTCCCACCTTTTTTATGATTTTCTAATTTTCGCAAGGTTTTATCATTTCATTCGGCTACTGTTAAAGCAGATAAATTTAAATAAGATAAATGAGTGAAAAATATTGAAAAAAATTCAAACTTTAATATTGCATACCTCCATAAATATTGATCATTTCTTGAACATTTTCGACTCATTGTCAAGGCAGGAATCCGTTTGTAAACTTTTTTCTCCCAGCTATGAGACACCCTGTATATTAACGTGTACAACATTTTGTTGAAATGTCTGACCGCAAAGTTAATGCTTGGAATATTAATAATAACGTCTCGTTATATCCGGGCTAATGCGGTAATTGGAAACACGCGTGCATACTAGGGATGGGCGTTGAATGGACGGACTAGTTGAAATCAACCGTTGACGTTGCATCGACGCGTCGACCGTTTACGTTTATCGCATGGACTAGTTGAATTCGTAGACGGTGGACAGCGGACGCCGTGGTCGGTGGAGGATTCGAGATTAACGCAATGCAAAGCAACGAGCGAGAGCAAGACAAAACGTCTCCGTTTATTTCTCTCTCATCTTGACTTGTAGATGCCATAGACGTCATTGACGGCTTGACGGGTAATTTCATTTCAACTCTAAAGTACACTACCATAGAGTGCAGATCTGTGTACACGAACTATGACTAGAGATTTGAAATTTGAATACATGCGTAGGGCGAGATAGGCTTAATAAGCTATTATTTTTTTACTTGATTTTTTGTGATGTCACGTGCAACGATTCGGTGAATTCCCAATTTTACGCTGTATAAAATAAAACAATTCTGTTTAATTATTTTATTTTTTATTGAACTATTATTAATTAACAGGCCGGCTAGATATTTTTTCTAAAATCAATATTTTATTCGATCGAACTCGACTTCTTATATCTACCTGAAAATGGATGCAAAAATTTAATTATTGTGTTATTTCCTTACTTTTCAACTTTAGCATATAAATGATAAACAAACTTGTAGGGAATAAAATTTTCTATACCTAACTATGGTCCTTATTCAGGAGTCCAACATTAATTGTTATATATGTAATATAATCTTGAATTTAGGTTTAATTAATTTTTATTAAAAATTCCCTATTTTCAACTTTGTAGATAAAAAAATAAATCTATTATAATTTTGTTTACACCACTTTTTATTGGTTTTTTACATGTTTCGGGAACAATGTTCCTTTTCTCAGATTGAGCCTTAAACTAAAGTTGACAAATAATACAGATATATTTATTTATTAATAATGTCACCACAAAGTGAAAGCCTGACTTTGAAAGATGTATTCTTCAATAAATTTCTATATAACATCTCAAATGTAAAGTATTTTTAAATTATGTATTTATCTATAAACTTATAGATAATAAATAAATGTAAAGTATATTTTACCGCACCTCATAACTGGTGCCTTTATTACGCAAAATCATTGTTTCCTTCCATTTTATTTACTCACACTTTAATGCTTATACCCAATACTTTCACTGCTTATATATGTAGTTTATATTTATATTTTACTGCTAACACCTGATATTGCTGTGTATACCTACTTCTTTCTTTGTTATATATAGAAAGAAGTATATAAAACAATATGTAAAAGCCTATAATGTGCGTAAACAAATAAATAATAAAATATTTATTTTTACATACAAGCACAAGTAGCGGTTTTACTTTCCCCGAAACTATATTCCTTCGAACTTCTTTAAATTTTAAAAATTAACGTCATAAAAATAGCCAACGGTTGAGCCGTCGAGAAGCGTCGCGTTGAACCGTAGACAGTTGACCATCGTCCCGATGTTTAGTAGAACGTCCGCGTAACGAAGTTGACGCGTCAACTAGTTGACGAATTCAACTAGTTGATCGTCTCGTCGATGGATGGACGTGAACGGTCTCGTTTCGTCGACGTTAAATACGTCGACGACCCATCCCTAGTGCATACGGTCCGCGTTTGCAGTACGGTGGCGGGATATCACTCGACGCTCTGCCCTAGATAACGCGATAGGACGCACTCGGGACTCGTCCCAATAATTACCGCGATCAATATGCGTCACATGCGTCACAGAGGGCCGGCGTCTGATTCCGACAGTGACGGGTCCGCTCTGTACTAACTACTACGATGTAGTACTACATTACATCGAAGTGCACACTCCACACCTTTTGAAGTGTAGTGCACACTACAGACTACACACACTTCAAAGTTATAGACGTACCATTATAAATTGGCGTGCGAGGGAGGGCGTCCCTATAACGTAACAGAAGTTGTCAGGGTGTAAATTTATTACACAATACATAATGTACAGAATGTCCGGTGACCGGTGTCGTATTAAATACAGAAATTTGGTCGGGCAGCACTAAAGAAACCATTCTATCTGTCAAACTGTCAGACGGTAATATCGGTCCATTATTCGCTTTTTCAGCTTCGCAAAACTTTATTACTTCATTGGCAATTGTTCTTGCACCATCTCGGACTGTTCAGGATGTTTTGGACATAATAATTCAGTGTATATTGGTAATCAAGATGTCACAGCTCCCGACCAAATACAAAATTGAACTAAATGACAGGGCGAGGGATTATCGCCGGGTGCGGGCGGGGCGGGTTTTAGTTCAAAATTCGCCGCATGCCAAGTTACGTTGGGCAAGCAATATTTGAAAGTACATACTTCATATTGAATAGTGTCGGTTATGCATCCCACTTTGCGGCAACGTGGCGGTTTTGCTATATTTAAGGACGATTTTGAAGGGCATGGAAGCATATTTTCTTATATTGGGAACTTGCAGAATATGAAGAATAGGATACAGATCATTAATCAATCAAAACATGAAAAATGGTCTTGTATGGATAGTGGCGGTTTTGCATCCAGACGCCACATATAGTACATGCACTTCAACGTTATTGAAAGTACATATTTCAATTAGTACATTTTTTATGTGAAATATATATAAAAATATATAGTCTGGAAATCGAAACAACCCCCCCCCCATGGAAAAGAAAATTTTGGGTAGTCATTTTGATAAATGAAGAAATCTCTGGAAATCTAAATCCCCTCCCCTCCTTATGGAATAGAAACTTTTGCACCGAATGACATGATGACATTTAATGAATTTTGGAATTGAAGAAATTTCTGGTTTTGAAAATTTTCTAGTGGCACACTTTTCAAGAAGCACTCCTTGTAGGTCATTACAATTTTGTAGTACTACAATTAGTTCACTTCATATACAGAAGCCGGCAAACATCTTGAAAATTTTTCGCGTAGTGGGGGAAAGTTTGCGCATGTACCATTACACCAACGAGACCCAAATTTTGTCTTCTGCGCATTCCCCCACTACGCCAAAGAATTTCAAGAAGTTTGCCGGCAACTTTACTACAATTTTGTAGTACGTACTGCAATAATTCACTTCATTAATAGTACAATTTCGTAGTACTACAATTAGTTCACTTCATGTAGTTTATACAACAAATGTATTGCACACTTTGTAGTCTTCAAACTGGTGAACGTGTTGTAGTCTTCATTTTGAAATGTAATTTTTCCCTTCGCCAGATTCAGAGCCGACGACAACCTGCGCTGCATTCCGAGCTGTCCCCGCGCGGCCGGGTGGGGAGAAAAAAGTGCACACACTATCGTCCTGTCACCATCGCGGAGGGTCCTCAGGTAGATGCACTTCAGGGGCGGCTGCGAGGGGGAGAGGGGCGGGGTCGGGGGATGATACGATATTTGCCGAATAACTCGCACAGATACGACCTCGTGAAATGTGTCCAGTACGCACGACTCTATTAGTAATATTTCATTGTTTCGGGATATTGTTATTGGTGTGCGCTAACATAACGAAATATTTTCTCTAAATGTACACTAAGAGGGTAAGAAGTTTTGGACATTATGACATTTGAGTTCGAGGAATAAAAAACTTGAATTTTCAATAGAAAAATATATTTATATTTTGGGTGAAAAGAAGTGATGCAACGAATACGAATAGGTACGAATACGAATATCAAGCCTACTATTCAGCGAATACGAATCATTCAACAAGGTACTAAATAATACACCACTGTTCTTTTTTACTAAGATATTTAATAATTAAATTTTGCCGACGGCAAATATTTGTTCAAAAAATACATTTCTTTTATCCGTTTGTACATTCCCAGCGGTCGAAAATAAATGTCACTTTTTTCACGCTTACGAGAGGTCATGTTATTAGATTTAATTTGAAATTATTTTGTAAGAGTTAACACTTTTACAGAAATAAAATGGAACGAAAAAAACGTATTACAAAACAAAAACTACATGAAATGAGCACCTAACCTTATTAGTAACCCAACGAAATTTTTGCACTCCAGTTTAAACCTGCTTGTATTGTCCGTGTTTTGAATTTCCTTTGGCAGGCTATCAAAGATTTTTATACCTTTATACATCATACAATTTTGTGAGGTGTTTTTCTTTTTCTTTGGTAGTCTTACGTTGTCGCTTCCTCTTGTATTGTATTGTACACAACTTTTAAAATTTTGATAATGTGTGGATGTTCTTACGGTGGAATTGGTGAACTTTACATTGTGTAAAGTGTTCACTTAAGTCAGCTCATACAGGTCACAAGCGCTGCGCCGTCCTATAAAGATTTTCCAACACGTTTCCCATATAAAGAGCTTCGTCTCTCTGAGACGAAAAATATTTATTTTATGTTCAGGATCATTTTCTCATCACTCTATACAAACAATAGAATAAAGTAAACCATAATTATCGTCAGTTTTCCACCTACTGCAGGATGAAAGCCTCCCTAAGCGACTCCCACATCACATACCTGGGAATAGCCCTTAGATTTTGCTAACAAAGAGTGAAGGGCGAGCCTACGGCACCCTAATAACAGGAGCACATACATGGGGAGGAAAACCCTTAATAACCGAACACCAATTCATCTGGTCACCGTGATGTGCTAAAGCCAAATACCCCCTAAGCGATCATACAAACTAATTATAATCAAATTTATAATTAATAAAAATGTATCAACATGTTTCAGGGCCAATGGTCACTTCGTCAGGAGACAATGTATACTAACAAATTAAAAATCTAATTTCGAAGTATAAACGATCAAAACATAAAATAATAATATACGGGAAATGAATTATAATTAAGTACTAACATGAAATCAAATTGAATAGACAACAATGTTAAAAGGACCTGATTATTTACAATATTCAATTTACTTTTAACACTTTTCCTTATTTCCAAAATTTATAATTTATCAAACTGTAATTCTGTATAATTTGTAAACCCTTATTAATATCAAAAGAATGATCCATACACAAAAAATGATTTGCAAATTCGGAATCCTTAACTCTAACATCAAAACTTCTACACGTTTTTCCTATATAAAAATAATCACCAACATTCCTAATTAATTTATAAATATCCGAATTTTGAATGAATCATTCTTATCTTTATTATGTAATATGTATTTTTTATATTTATTATTGGTATATAAGTGGTGAAAACAAAGTACATTTTCATTAATTATATTAATAATGTCGCTACAAAATAATTTTGCTCTTTTTGAAAAAAAAATATAATCAACTTTTTTGCACAACATTTGAAAACGGGGTTTATCAATTTGACATGTCAATAATGTTGGTCTAAATTGGATTTTTTGTATCCTTTAGAAATAAGAAAACATGTAAAAGAAATCAAAATATCGAAAATAACTAACTAAATTTAATAACATGTCCTCTCTTAAAAGTGTATTTGCAATAATTTCCGATATAAAATGTAATTTTCCTATTTTTTTTAATCAAATTAAATTCATGTATTTATTAAGTCAGATACTGGAAACATAAAAAAAATTATGTAAACGATGCATAATAATATTTTTATTAGTACATTCTAAGAATAAAATAATTAGATTTTGTCTACAGGAGGGTAGTCATCAATTAAGATAAATTTATTGTAGATATCTCACAGACGGAGCTATGTATATGGAAAAGCATGTATGGAATTCTTTATAGGGTGGCCCATGGCCTGTGAGCTGGGTTGAGTGATCACTTTACACAATGCACATTTCCAACGTAAGAACGTCCACACATTATTAAAATTTTGTAATTTGTTTATACCTATGTATGTCCTAAATGAGTTTCTTTCATGTATTCCAATAGACTATGCCAGAAACATCTATAGTCTTCACCAAGACATAAAATAGTACACATAGTTTTCACATTAAACTGGAAAATTAAACAATAGCATTTTTTAATATGTATATGATATTTTTCAGAATTGTTTAATACATATACTAGAATACGACTGAAAATGATTAATTTTACTTTATCAATACAATAACTTTATTAATTAGCTGGTTTAAGTGATCACTTTACATAGCCAAAGTTTACGATTCCACCATAAGAACAACCACACATTATGTATATTTATAAATATGTAATTTATAAATATATTATTTATGCACAATACGGTTGTTTTTGGGTGAAATCTGTGAACGTTCTATTGTGTAAAGTGATCCCTTAAGTCAGCCTTAAAGACCTGTGGACACCCAATAAATACTTCCATACACGCTTTCCTGTATTCATAGCTTCGTCTCTGTGAGTCATCTATCGTTTATCTTAATTAATGATAGATAATAATTTTATGTATGGGATTAGCATTAATGGGGATCATTGTTTCCGAAATCGGTCGGTTACGAATATGTACAAACTCGAAAAAGGCATATTCCAATATCGTGAGAAATAAGAATCGCGTCAGTCAGTCAATCAACTCGCTAGAATTACAACAGCAACACTGATAGTTTAATAACGGTTTTAATACAAAATTAATAGACATTAAAATGTTAAATAAAAAGTGGATAGGCATAAGAAGTTTTTTAAATATTTTTTTACCCTCCAATATTTTTTTATATCTACTGAAAAACATTGGAGAAAATTTTTATTTATAAAAATAATCAAATTTCAAATTCAATAGTTTAAAAAATCCGTAAATGTCATTCAGCCAGCTTTCTATACTAATAATAAATTTAAAAAATAAATATTAAATAATAAAGATAAGGATAATTTAAAAAAAATCGGATTTTTATAAATTGATTTGTAATGATTGTGATTGGTTTTATATAGGAAAAACGTGTAGGAATTTTGATGTTAGAGTTAAGGAACTCTTAAGGTGTTTAACCATCTTTTGGCTATGGATCATTCTTTCGATTTTAATAAGGGTTTACAAATTTTACACATAAATTATACAGAATCACAGTTTCATAAATTAGAAATGTTCCACGTCTCTGAGAGGGTATTCCGAAGCAGGATTCTCCTACAACTTTGATGTGAATGATTTTATATATGTTTAATATTTGCTTTTGTTTATATATATTTATATATTTCTAACATATTTAAAGCATTTACGAATTAAATTTGTGTTTGTAATGTAAATGTTATATAAAAAATAAATAAATGTTAATAGTAAATTCAATATTATAAATAACCAAGTCCTTTTTACAAATAGTTTACTTTTAAATTTATTTTCATGTTAAGGAGGTACTTCATTATTATTCATTTTCCATATAGATATATATGGATTGCCTACACTTCGATTTTTGAATTTAATTTGTTAGTATACATTGTATCCCGACGAAGGGGCCATGGGCTCTGAAACATGTTGATATTTTTCAATATAAAAGAGGTGAAAACGAAGTTAATTTTTGTTAATTATATTATTATAGTTAAAATATTTTTATTTCGCATGATTTTTTACGGGTTTATGGTTAACATATGGCGTTCAAATTGGAGGAGTTAGCAAAATAAAAAAGACAGGCCGAAAAAATTACATCGAGGAACGGGCTCACGATGGTGCCTATTACTGATGCAACGAATACGAATACGAATATTCGTATTTGCCGAATATCATCACGAATATTAACTAACAAACTACTTATAACTGAACGCAACTTACGGTTTGGCTGTGCACCGTGTATCCGAACACACCTACGCACTATATTATCGGGGATACATTGAGTGAAAGGATTTGTTCAGTTGTCAAGTTGTCAACTGTTACTTGTTTCACAGCATAACATGAATTCTTTCATCTAGTTTCGTTGGGTTATTAATAAGTTTAGGTGCTCATTTCATGTAGTTTTTGTTTTATAATACTTATTTTTCGTTCCATTTTATTTCCGTTGTGTGTTAAAGTGTTAACTCTCATAAAATAATTTCAAATTAAATCTAATAACATGACCTATCGTAAGCGTGCAAAAAGTGATCTTCATTTTCGACCGCTGGGAATGTACAAACGGATAAAAGAAATGTTGTTCTTTTTGAACAAAAATTTTCCGGTGGTTAATTTTAATTATTGAATCTCTTAGTAAAAAAATAACAGTGAATTATTTGTATTCACCGAAGGCTTGATATTCGTATTCACCGAATAGTACGCTTGATATTCGTATTCGTGAAAGTAGTATTCGTTGCATCACTAGTGCCTAGTGAAGTACATCTAGGTCGACCGGGTGACGATATGACAATGGGCGGCAGTCGGGAATTTAAAATTACCCAACCTAACATAATGTCAACACAAACAAATTTTTGCCAAATTCCCCGAAGTTGGGCGCACAATGCGACGCGGCCTCCGAGCGCGAAGACACCCATTCAACAAAATAAATAATTGTAAAGCTCGTCTGCAATCGATACGCGCAGACGTCGTCTCTCCTTCTAGCTCGGGCCCGCCGCTCGCGGGCGCGCCGGAGCGAGACGGCGATACGCGACGCTAGTACGCGGGAACACGGCACGGCGGGGGCCGCGTAATCCTATAAGCTCTCAATACAAATATATAGGCGAATATACGTATATAGAATGATGAGCAAAATGTTCTAATATGTCGGAAAAAGGTGTTGAACTTGAGTAGTCTAGCGGTAAAAGGTTCGTCAGACAACGGTGCAGGTCGGTTAACTAAAGCTGGCGTGTACAACACATTCACACAATTCCCCGCGGTATAATAAAATTGCATTGGTGTCAGTACTGTGTACGTGCCAGCTTTAGATAACAGACCTGTAGTTCCGAAGGAAATTTGAAATCTATATTGTCACGTGTAGTGGCTGCTGGAGGAAATTTAAAAATTTAAAAAACTATATATATATATATATATATATAATAATAATAAAATACTATCTATCAGGGTCGATTACAACCTATTGACGGTCTGTTTGTTAAAAATGAAATAAAATACATATTACTGAAAAAATGCTAAAGAAGTAAACAACTAATTTGTCCTTCGAAAATGGAGAGCCTATCGGGATTCGAACCTGTGATATTTTTATTGCACTCCCAGCTGTACTTTTCCTATATCTATTTTCTAGTGACGGTATTCGAACCGGTAACGCGATAACAGTTATTTAATTCTGATTGTATAGATGATTGATAACTGATTTTTCGTAATCCGACGGGTAAACATCAGTTATTATAATATCTCATCATTGATATAATCTTTCTTCTATATACCTACATTAGTATCTACATCCGTTACAGACTAAAAAATGACCGATTTACGCGCAATTTTTTTTGCAAAATGATCCGCGTGTCCGGATAAGGTTTAAAGCTATTTTAAAGAAAGTTAGAGGCCTATTTTATTTTTTATATTTATCAATATATATACTATATATATATATATAATATATATATATGATATATATATATATATAGTCAGATATAAATCTCAAGTAACGGTACCATGTGTTACCGGTTTGAACAACGTCACTGATATGCCTATGCGCATATCTCTGATATTTTTAATTCCCCTATAGCTAATAGCGTAACGCGTCTGCCCCGGATAGGAGGAGTTCCGTGGTTCGAATCCCGGTAGCAGCCAAATATTTTTTCGTGGATTTGATTTTTCTGCACATTGATTTTTTTTTAATTCCAGTTTAGCACAATATAAAGATTCGCTACTAAAAGTAAAATTCATGAAAAAAACATTTTTTCCGTTTTCTTAATTTTTTTTACTGCTTGGGCACGCCACACAATCGAGAAATAATATTTGAGGATTTTTGGCACGCGGACCTAAAAAGGTTCGCCACACCTGCACTAGCCTGTCTACGTTTTAATACTGCTCTGGAGAAGTGTGTAAGAGAATGTGGAATTCAAACAAGTGGGACAGTATTTTACAAATCTAGTCAGATTTTGTGTTATGCGGATGACGTAGACATTTTTAGTAGATCCAAACCTGTGATGATTGAGACATTTGTTGAGCTGGAGAGAGCTACTAAGGACTATTATGCATCAAATCTAATAAGACTAAATATATGACTGCCACTAAAACAGTTGTGAATAATCAGGCCCCAATCACAATCGATATAGGCTCATACACAATAGAACCTATTAACAATTTCATCTACCTAGGATCAATAGTGACTAATGCAAAAGACACATCAACCGAGATCAAACACAGAATACACGTGGCAAAAAAATGCTTCTTCGGTTTGAGAACACATCTCGCATCCCAAATGATGTCAAGGAAAACAAAAGTATGGCTCTGAATGCTATAGGTATTGAGTAAAAAGGATGAAATGTCTCTCCTTGTATTTGAAAGAAAAATACACAGAAAAATATTCGGTCCAGTACAGATAAACGGAGTTTGGAGAATACGGTACAACGGGAGGTCTACAATATTTACAATGAGTCCAACGTAATACGATTTATCAAAATAGAGAGACTGCGATGGGCAGGACACGTAAAAAGAATAGAAAAAAGATTCTCCGCACAAAGCCAGTAGACGCAGCGTTGGTAGACACAAACTCCAATGGCTGGATGGAGTGCAGCAAGACGTGAAAATTATAAGCATCAGGGATAGAGGAAGATGTAGAGGAATTTTAGAAGAGGCCGAGGTCCACAATGGGCTGTGGAGCCACTGATGAATGAATGAAATATTTTTTTAAGCCTCCTAATATAAGGACTTCTGGGTATCAATAATATAAAATAAATTCTCTTACCGATACAAGTATTTGAAATTAGAAGTCTCGGTGTCGTAATGTCAAGATGCTTACCTGTAACAAAATAATTAAAACATATTAATAAAACAAATTCAAAATAAAATTTTAATGACACGCTTCTAAGTTTTGCTTCCGATTTTTATGGTGTAAAGGCCCAAATCAGTATCCCAATTATAATAATTTCGTTGTCTATCTGTCCATCCGTCCGTGTAACTTCGTGTAAAGTTCGTAACTTATTTATAGAATTTTTTTTTCATAAATTTTTTTTTTTGGAATTTTTTATTTTTTAAAATTTTAAATACTTATTCCTTGGAAACCGACATGTAAAAGTACATTTTTGACGGGTTATAGCTAGTTATTAATCATATTTGAGCTACGTGACTTTACTGTGCGTAAAATTAACAGTTAAATATCTGAACAAATGAAGACATCTCGGATCCTAACATTTTTCTGGCCAATAATTTATTTTTATTCGCTCCTCTGCAAGAAATGCTCGACCACGACGATTGGTCCAATTTCCCTGTCAAACTATCATTATTACAGACACAATTTTAAAAATCACAGCTCGACAAGCGAACGTCACCTTTATAAATGTCGAAATTCCGAGAAAAACAAATGAAATCGTATGTCGCCGCGTCAGCGAATCACAGCTGACAGGACCGTGTTCTCATTACGAAAATAAACCGGCGTTTCATTTTTAAACACTGACTCTATTATGTTATATTTTCTAAACTATTTCAGGTATTTATTTGCTGAAGGGTAACAACCAAAGAAGTTTTCAAAAAATTGTTTTTTTTTTTTTACTTTATCTTGTAGCTCGAAGTTTTAGGAACAATTTGAGTCATCACCATAGAAGGCACAGAGTATAATACTGTAAAGTTGAATTAGACCCCCTCAAATGAGGCGCATTGGAAGTAAAACTTATATCATATCATTTAAGTATCATTTATCTTATACTCTATGCCTGCAGTACTCCTTCTCTACACACGAGTCTCTGGCCCGAATTTAGAGACAATACTTAGATTATTTAAAGGTTAAGGTACGCCTTAAAAGCGTAATTTTCAGTTAAAAATAACATTTTTAAGGCGTACATTAACATTTAAAGCATCTATGTATTGACTCTGAATTCGGGCCTCTGACTCTCATAGATGAGATAGTATAATAAATCGTTTCCTTATTTTAAATGTTAAATTATATTTTTTTATCTAAAAAGAATAATAAAAAAATGTGCTTCCTCGGATATATTTGAGACACATTTATTATACTCAAGTTAAAGTATTTATTAACTAAACCTATTTTTTATAATAAACGTTTAATTTTAGATAATAAATTTATATGTAGGTATGTTCTGAGAAGACAATTACTGAATTTTTTGTCCACAGAGGGATAATTATTGATAAAGATAAATTATATAAGTCTCACAGAGATCAAAATATTTATATAGGTAATGTGCATGGAAGTCTATATAAGTTGACTCAGGGCTTGTGACCTGTATGAGCTGGGTAATAGAGTGAGGAAGGGATCACTGAGAGGGTTTGGTAACGTGGAACGTACGAGCGAGTGAAGCGAACAGAGGGCGTTCGCAAAAGACTTAATCAGATAATCCAGACATTAGGGGATGGCTCGTTAAAAGCTTTAATAATCGAAAAGCGTGTATGAGAATATAAGGATAGAAGAGTGTAGTGTTCTATCCCCTCTTTCTACCATGCGGAGAAATGGCGTTAGAGTTAGTAAGACAAGACTACATTGATTATCAATTTTATTATTACCGCACAAATGTATAGTTCGCTATTTTCAAGGTCACTGGCGTTAAATGTTTAAATAAATTGCAATTCCCAGTAATTGCAATCTGTCGAAGACCTTTACTAATAGCGAGATCAGGGAAGCGGGAGCTGCCAATCCATAGATTAGTTAGGTAATTATAATAGTAGGCGGGCGGAGAGGGTAGAACGCCACACCCCCCGAGACGACGCCCCAAATCCGACCTAAGCGGAGGCCGTAGCTCATGAGCTCACCGAAGCAGTACGTACACTGGTGGCATTAATTTTGGACACTCTTAGTATAATATTAAATTAATATTAAACTTCTCTTTTAATTTACACAAATCTATAAGATATACTTGAATCTTTTTAACTGCAATCTATTTCTTCTTCTTCTTAATACTTACAATCATTTTCTTCTTACTACTTAAGCTTCTCTTTTTAATTTATACAAATCTATAAGATGTACTTGGATATTTTTAACTGCAATGTATTTCTTCTTCTTCTTACTACTTATAATCATTTTCTTCTCACTACTTTAATTTATTTTTTATTTTACACAAATCTATTATATGCACTTGAATCTTTAACAGCAATCTAAATTTACACAATTCTATTATATGTACTTGTACCTTTTAACTGTATATCTGTCTTATGTTATTTTTAAAAATTTATATTCTGTATATTTGTAAAAGCCCATAAGGGCGTTAAATAAATAGATATTTAAAAAATATATATTTTATTGTATCTCGTGCATACAATATAGCAGGATGATCATATTTTTGTACAAATGTACCACTTACCAAAAGATCATCTTTGTATGACTTTTTATTATTGTTTTACAATAAAAAGTGATACATTTGATACATTTTTCTTTGAATCGAGTGCAAGAATGTCCTTTTAATATGTGATTATTTTTTATAAGCAAGACGAAAACAAAAATGATAATTTGTCAGATCGATACGAAAAAGTATCATTTTAAATAATTCCAGTACTCATTATCTCAGAATACCTATTTTGAAAAGGATGGTCATGCGCTCGGAGTGCGACACATGTAAATTTAAATGCATTATGAAGTCTCTAGAAAAGTCCACATGAATCTATAGTCAACCGGGCTATTCTCGTAATCACTAGAAGTATGGAGAAACTAGTAGAAAATTCTCGAGGCATCGCGAAATCAACGTTTTATATAAAAGGCGAGCGGGCGCGCGCGCGGAGAGTTGTTGTTGTTTGGCAGCGCGACGTAGATGATCACAGAAAAATAAACTGTAAGACGGTGGCCAGCAGTGTGAATAAGCGACAATAAATTAAGAGAGTACTTGAAGGGCGTTTGGAAATATGATATGAATATGAATATACAGAGCAAGGTACGGATTTACAAAACGTTTGTCCGTCCCATCTCCAGAGCCGCAAAAGTAGCAAGATACCAAGCTCACCAGAGAAACAGACCTCCAGGACGACCACCCAAAAGCTGGAGGGACAGCTGGCTGTCCAACTCCTAAGAGGACAATATAGCAGCCACAACAGATGAACTGGCCTAAGTAAAGATGAAGAAGAAGAGGAAGTAATAATAATAATAATATTGGATTATAAGCGCCATTTTTGTGAAAATTTCACCTCAAATGCGCCTTACACACAAAAAACTCTTACATACTAAAAGCATAGAATAAGAAAATGAAAAATAAAATAGTAAAAGAAAACAACGAATATTAAAAATGGAATGGTAAGAAAGATATATGATGTAAGTGTTGACGGCGCCAGAAAGAGAGGGCGACCACGGTGGCATGACCAGATTAACCAGATACTGGAAGATGGTAGTGTTAGAAGCCTGAAGAACCGTCGAGTTTGCATACGAAGATGTATGAATGTAGACGATCTGCGTTCTATCCTCTCTGCCTACCCCCACGGCGAAACGGCGTGATGGAAAGTTAGTTAGTTAGTACAGGGAAAGATTTTGTAAACAAGTGCGTTTTAAAAGTCTTTTCTTAAACAAAGTCTGAATTCGTGTTTCTTATTAGGGAGGGCGAAGAGTTCCACGCTTTGGGGCCCGCCACCGCAAATGCCCGTTCGCTGAACCTAGTTTTCTGGAACTGACTTGCTGGTTCCACAACCCTTCCCACCGCTGAAGTAGACGTTGACCTGAGAGTTTGACGACTTCCATTCATGTTGTCTGAAATACAGAGCTCCTGGAGATACAGAGGCGCCATGTAAACAGTTAAGTTAAGTAAACAGTTATTAAATTTCGCATTTTTTCTAAAATATATGTTTGGGTCTCACCCACGCTTTAACGTGTTGATGTGAAAAAGGAATCAAAAATATACCAATAGTGTATGTTACGGAGAAAATCATATTTATAAAATATCATAAGAAAGTATTATAAACATACCTAGCAGCCGAAATATGGTGCCTTACCTTTTATATATAGATATAAGATAATGATTCAATTTATAATGTTATAAAATGTAAGGAAAATCAGCAAATTTAAAAGTAGATACCTTCATACATTTTATTATTTTCATATTTGAAGACCCCATGGCAAGAAGTTGTTAACTAAGATTCAAGTTATTTTGAGATAATTAGACATTTGCATTCGCCTTTAAAAAATATGTTTTATTGCTAATTCAAGATTAATTTTTAATGATTTATGTCACTAAAATATCAAAAAAGTATTTACAAAGTAAAAAAACGCATTTATACATAAAGAAATAAAAATATACTAATTTTCCGTAAAAAAAATGTAGTTATAAACCATTTTTTCGCCTCTGGAACTCATTTTTAATAGAAAACACCTTTTTAAAATTGGTAAAACACCAACATCAAACAACCCTTCAAATGTTATCCGTTTTTACCATCCATTATCCAAAATTACAAAATACCTGGCATGTTAATTAATAACACAAAACATGGTATGTACCATTTAAAATTATTGAAAAATAATATATAAGTACATATTATAATAGTCTTCAAATAAAAACAAATATATGACAGTACTGCCAGAGTAAAATTTATATTAACCATAAATATTCCAATCAAATTAAAAGGCATGTTAATTGTAGAACGATGGCATGAACATGTTATTATTGAAGATAACATGTTTTTCCCGTTAGTAACTGATTTGATTTTTATAAAAAAGTGTAGTTAACATGTTCATCCCTATGATTCTAATATAATATGTTCTAATTATTTTTAAGTTCTGAACTTATTTCCAATGGAAATAAGTTGGAGTTAACAACTTCTTGCCATGAGGTTTTTATTTGGAACATTTTAAACTAGAGAAAACTTGTGTTGAGATCCGTGAAAAAAGAACGTTCTATTGTTTTTTAAAGTGTCACGTCGATTCTGTAATGTTTTTCTAAAATATTAGTAAAAACGATGTAATCTTTAGTTTGAAACTAAATTACGAGCACGTGCGATAACGCAGTTACGGAGTTTTTTATTTTTTGCTTCAAGCGTTGATTTCTAGGAGTTTCGACAAGAGTGTCCAAAGTTGATACCGCCAGTGTAGCGCGATGCCTGATTGCCGCGCGGGCGACCACCCGTCCGTTCACCGGATAGTATGCAAATTGAATTGAAATCCGTAAAGTCCGGATTTGAGAATGCTTATTTGAGAATACGAATCGCACCGCGTCAATAATAGGTTGCGCGGCACACATCGCCGAGAAGTGGAATTGAGGAGCAGTCAGTGCGCGCGTTTAGTTCCGGCACGCTCGGAGGCGAGGGTCCCTCATTATTCGGCCGCGGTCCGGGAGACCTCTGTTATTAGGATAATTCGCCAGCGGATTATTTATTAGGGAAATGATATCCATTAGAAACAATGATATACACATCCGTATTCTGAAAATAACAATGTCTGGATCTTTAAGATTTTTATCCCAACACTTAATAGATGATAATAAAAATTAAAATTGTCCAGAGCGGATTTTGTAATTCTACGGCTCAAATACACTGTATTAAAAAATGATAAAAGAAAGATTGTTTTTTACAATCGTATTAATTTCTTCATCCACAGCGTCCAGATGAAATATCATGGCTAAACTTGTCATGACCGCGTTACCGCGTATTCAAATCTTCCCATCTTGACATTTGACAGATAACAATTTACATCTTTCTCCCTCTCCCTATATCTATCTCTTATAGAAACTTACAGAAACAAACACCGACGTAAAGCTATGTCTCGTTTATTTTTAATTTTTATTATCGTCTATTAAGTGTTGGGATAAAGATCTTAAAGATCCAGACATATCTGTCAAAAAATGTCAAGATGGGAAGATTTGAATACGGGGTAACGCCGAACGTGGTCATGACAAGTTTAGCCATGATATTTCATCTGGACACTGGATGAAGAAATTAATACATTTGTAAAAAACAATCTTTCTTATTCATCTTTTAATACAGTGTATTTGAGCCGTAGAATTACAAAATCCGCTCTGGACATTTTTAATTTTTATTATCGTCTATTAAGTGTTGGGATAAAGATCTTAAAGATCCAGACATTGTTATTTTCAGAATCGGGCCGACAGGGTTATTATTACTCCGCAGGACTGTATTCCTGCCTTGATTATTATCAGTCGAAAATGTTCCAGCAGCCATGACCTAATCGATAGTTACGGAGACATGACGTCGAAGATGGAATTTTTTTTCAATATTTCTGACTTTTTTTTTGCAAAACTATCATTACAGTAACTTACATCTAATATGAAAAATTCATTCCCTTTAATACAAGTCAAATAAAATGAAAAAAGCCTTCCAATTCCAGTTGGAATTTTACAGGATTTTAAAAATTATTTTATTTCACTTTTATCGAAAATGATGTACGGAAGTGAAGCCTGGAATTGGCAAACAAGGAATGAAAGTAGACTGAATGAGGTGGAAATGCGGTCACTAAGACGCTTGTGTGGAAAATCTTTGGTAAATTAGAAGTGAATGTAATGCTGGCTGTAGTGTGGTGCGTAGAATAAAGAAAGAAGTGCTGAGATGGTTGGTCATGTGGAACGTATGAAAGAGGAAAGAATGGTTAAGAAAATATATGACGCGAGTGTTGAAGACAACAGGAATAAAGGGCGTCCGCGAAAGACCTGGCACGATCAGATACTACAAGTATTTGAGGATGGCCCTGTTAAAAGCCTCAACAACCGTAGAACTTTTATGAGAAGATGTATGAATGTAGCCGAAGCAAAAGTGGTGTGCCAAGATAGAAGAATATGGCGTTCTACTCTCTGCCTACCTTTTTATCGAAACTAATGAATTTTTTGTAATCGATAAAAGTTACTGTAATGATACGTTTCGTAAAAAATAAGTCAGAAATATTGAAAAAAATTGCAAACTTTTATATTGCATAACTCCATATTGATATTAGATCGTGGTTGCTTGAATATTTTCGGCAACTAACAAAGGCAGGAATCCACCTGTAAAGTATTGTGGACTAGCTCTGATACACCCTGTATATACAGATGTGAAACAACAATATTTTTCTTTTCATGTTTGACCGGTTGTCGAACGTTAGCGAACACGTCAGCGAGCATTTTTTTTTACAGCAACCTGTCAAAAGAGTCAAAATATAATAACCTAACCTAACCTAACCTATACTAACCTAACCCAACCATCATTATTGTTTGTTTAGATTTGAATTGTCTGTGCTTATTACTACATTTTATTGTCTGATATTCGGTACCATTAGTTGACTGTCATATTTACGGCCGTATTCTGAAATAAGCAATATTGTATATCTGTATCTTGACAGATGTTGTATGACATTGTAATGCCGCCGATTTTGAAGTTTTAAGTTTGACAGGTTTGAAATTAATGAACTCAATCAATTAGAAAGCCCATTATTCATAATCGTGAATAACCTAACGTTATTAATTTTAATTAAACAACTTTGTATTAACCACTTAACTAGTAACTCTACGTCTACCGGTTTCGACAGCACCGTATCTTCATCAGGACGGACGCAAACTAACTATCCATTATCTATTCTAGCAAACAAATCAATTTTTGAACGGGGGCGTGGCTACAGCTGTGGTGGGGGTAATTGAGAAGTGGACGACGAAATAGGGGAATAATGTCTAACCACAGAGTTAACGCTATAAACATCTAAAAAAAACAATCATTAATTTTTAGTTTCAAAATCATGCAATTATTGTATCCCGTGATTTTTCACGGGTTTACGGCTAGTTATTATTATTAAATATGCTAGTATAATTATTACAAAACTTGTCTAATTATTTTACAGTAAAAAAAGCTGAAAAAAACATCCCCTAAGATATTTATTTCACTTTTCAAAGCAAGAAAACACTTTGTGGCTTGACATTATAAGACATTTAAAAATAAATTAAATACTATGTTTTAAACCACTTTATTGATATATATTTGTCAACTAGTTTCGGTTGACAAATATATAGTTGACAAACTAGTTGACAAATATATAGCAATAAGGTGGTTTAAAACATAGTATTTAATTTATTTTTAAATGTCTTATAATGTCAAGCCACAAAGTGTTTTCTTGCTTTGAAAAGTTAATATCAGCGAGTACGGTCGATAAAGCAAAAATGTTTATATTATAATTGTCCTGAAGAAGGTTGAGTCCAACCGAAACTAGTTGGCAAATATATAGCAATAAAGTGGTTTAAAACATAGTATTTAATTTATTTTTAAATGTCTTATATTTATTTCATTTTAAAAATAGCAGTTCAGCGCAGCAAGTTAAAAAAACTGGCGGGACGTTTCCGGATAGGCCCATTATTTAACGATTGGATAATAAATTCGTCACTTTTACATTGAATCGCCTTCAGTCACAGTGGATGGATTATTAGTGGGGGTGTCCGTGCCGAATTATAGCGGGTCTATTATACTTGGTGTAAAACACGCGGACGTTCGTTGCTACAAGTCGATTTTTTGGTCACGGCACTTCGAGGAAGTGTTGTGTATCGATTCACTTCTATGTGACATCTATGCGAGACAGAGACAAAGTTATATGACCGCTTCACGCTAGACAGTAATGCAACAACGCACCTTATACATGCTATCGGTTGTATACACCCAAAAACGACGGAACATTTCGCGTCTTTGCAAAGTCCTAGTATATATTTATACCATCTTTTTGGATCTCTAAGGAGAGGCGGCCGTAGCAACATGAGTTGAATGACCGGTTTGAGTTTGGTGGCCCGGGGTTCAAGCCCCATCTCCGGCCGTTTAATTTTTAATATTCATTTTAATTTTTTTAGCCGCGAATTTAAACGAAATTACGGCAGACATATGGACGGACAACGAAATTATTATGTTTGATTTGTTAAGTTGTATACGCACTAATGAAAAAAATTGTTAAAAATATATTCTTAATGTTTACACACTATTAATAAAAAGTACCTACACAAGAAAAGCAATCTAAAAACAATCAAAAATTAAAATGAACACATTTTAAAATGAATATTTAAAAAATATGACAATAAAAAATCGTACACAGATTAATATAATGTATCAATTCAATCCCTTCCAAAACTATGTTTTCAATACATTTATAGGCTCGAATATAAAAAATCGAATTCAGTACATTCTAAATTAGTAATCCTCGATGGCCGCATTCATATTTTTTGGATATTTCTGCCTTTGGTTTTATATTTCACATATATAATTTTCCAAATTTGGTAGACGTGTGGTCGACCATGGGTGGAATCGTAAACGTCACATGGTGTAAAGTGGTCGCTAAAGTCAGCCGATGACAGGTCGTAAGCCCCGTAGACTCCCAAAAAAAAACTTTCGCACATACTTTCTCATATAAATAACATCTCTTTGAGACATCTATAATTTATCTACTCAATTATGATCCTCTGGTGACCAAAGTCCAGTAATTGTGTTTTTAAAAATTTGAAAAATTTAATCATACATAAATGTTACTTTGTTTGATTCGACAGCAGCACACTTTCGCTTGCTAGAATTGACGACAGATCATGTTTATTATACGTTTCCAGCTCGCTACTTGCTTTGTATGCTACGACGCATAAACATTCCATCGAATTAAATCGTATGTACATGATGTTTGTAGAGAAAAGATTTTTGAAGTTATACTTTTTTAGGGCATTCAGGGTATTTTTTTTTTATTGTAACGGAGGTTGCGCAGGCAGCATGTAGCGGAATATGTAGCGGAAATGCGATACCAGAACTAATAATGCCATTTTGATTTCTCGTCAGTTGTCAGATTCTGTTTACACGAATGTTTCGATCGTTTTTTAAGAAAGTTTTTATTTGTCCAATGCCAAAAACGATTAAAAGTGATATTCGATAAATTATTTATTGCAAGAATTACGTAATTGTCAGATTATATTAAAGAAAACATTCTTATTTTAATGTTGCAATTTCAGAACTAAATTTTGTTAAACTCTGTAAATTTTTTTAAAAACAAATTTATTGATCAATTAGAAACGCCAGATTAAATTTATATTTTTTCGTTGATTTGATTTTTCTGTATGTCTTTTCTAATCGATAAATAAATTTGGTTTTATGTAATTGTCAGATATTCGTTTTCAATACAAAAAACACATTCATTCAATCGACATTCAATGCGGAACCGTTTTAGGACGAAAAACGATAAATGAAAATGAATGTGGCTAGACACGGGGACATTTTGAAAATGCGCACGTTTTTTGAAAAGGGACAACGTCTCAATAACGACACCATTTTGTCGCGTTTCGATACTTTTTTAAGAAAGTTTTTGCTGTGTAACATCTTTCCTCTCGCTTACCTGCAATCTGTGGGAGTGATTTCGTGAAAAAGGACGGAAATTCGTAACAGAAAATAAGACGCCGGGGAAGCGCGCGCAATTTCATTTGACTAATGAGCGCGCGACGGGAAAAAATTATCGTTCATAAACAAATCAATGTCGAGCTAGATCCATCACAGCGAAGACGCACACTACCAACATTCAACGCTTCTGATTTTGTATATATCTTGCGCGTCTGGTGTCAAACATGTGGATATGTTGTAATTTTGAAACATTTTGGCTTATATCTTCGAAACTATCCAATAAATTCTTATTTTTACATTTATGTAAACAATAACTACCCTTAATTATTTACATTCTCAAATTTTATGTAATTTAAGTGATTATTTTTAGATATTTATTCAAAGCTTTCATACAAATGTATAGCGGCACACTACCGCCATCAATGAAAATAAATAAAAACATATAATTGACCAAACACATTTCCTAATAAAAATGGGTATGTAAATATACGGTACCTACCTAGTCCGGTAAAATTCAATAATAAATAAATGCACATATATTTTCTTTACTTGTATTTACTAATTAATAAATATATAGATATTAGCTTTTTTAATTTTTGATGTTAATTTCTGTTGCAGCTCAATTGACATTTTTAATCGTGAGATGTCAAATGTTACACATCATACGCGACTACTGTAAGGCTCGCTCGTTTTTTGTTTGCAGAAAGTATTAACTTCTACCGCGCGTACATGAGTACAAGAAAGAATTTTTTCTACATGCGTATCGGCGTACAGTACGCTGCATAATACATATCGAAACCATAAATTCAGTAGATAAACTTGAGCCATAGTTCAAACAATATAACATCGTAATTTATACACGCATATAAATATACTTGACCATCGCATTCTTCCAATCCATACGTATGGTAATGAATGCCGGGATCTGAATACTAAACGACCTCAGAAGCTATGAGGGGTGTGTAAAAAATACGCAGCCTCCAAAAAAAAAAAACAATCAAATTCATCGTCATCAGCCCTACTAGATATAAATGGATTGTATAACAAATACCTTTCTTAGGAACGCATTTTAAATTTTTATTTTATTTTAAATATGTACTGGTCTAAAAATGGATTAAAAAATTGAAAATAATAATTTTCAGGCGTATTCTAGTATGCCTAATACGTTAAAGAATTGGAAGATTATTATGTATTTCTTCTTCTTTTTCATGTGCCCTGTCGGGTCCCCCCGATGTCGGCGATCACCTGGGAGAAAGTTTCCCTATCCAGGGCAATGCGGAACAGCTCTTCCACGCTTCTTATCCCGGTCCACTCAAATTTAATAATTTAATTTAATAATCTAATTTAATACATTAAAAAGAATATTGCTTAATATTCCACTTTAAAAATATAGAGGTATTATTACCAGCCGCGAAATCTATGTACACTATATTTTGGGCAGGTCTATAAATGTCTTTAGCATATTCTATTCGAATATACGAAAGAAACTGATTTAAAACATATATACAACTTTTATAATGTGTGGATGTTCTTACAGTGGCATTGGTGAACGACGCATTATGTAATGTAATCACTTAAGCCCGCTCTTACAGGTCATAAGCCCTGGGGCACCCTTCACAGACTTTCATACACATTTCAGTTCGTCTCTGTGTGACTTCTATAATCTATCTTAAATAATAATTTTTATTTATTTATTTCTAAACGTACAAGGGCGAGTAAAAAATTATCACCATAAGGCCTCGGGTACGATACGAGCAGCAAGCGGCAGAGCGTCAGAGCGTCAAGGCGCCCGAGTAGTGAAGGAAGCTGGCCACAATATGACTAACCTCAGTACTGTGCCGTGAATGTGACCCTTACTACTCGGGCGCATTGACGCTCTGACGCTCTGCCGCTTACCGCTCGTATCGTACCCGAGGCCTAAAACACCTTTAAAGATATCACGCTGCCTTCTGCGTATGCGTGCTTAGAGTTGGTACGACTGCGGTCACGTTTGCGAAATTTGATCGCGATCGCGTCATTTGCCTTCCAGCTATTAAAGTGTAAACACGTCCGCTCCGCCGGCAGTTTGAACCAAGGAGGAACAATAAGTCGTGATCTGATTTCTTTGGTCGGATCGTGTGAAAGGATCTGAAATTCATCGTAAACATTTATCACAATACAATCGAGAAGATCACGAGCGGCCAGTATTATTAATCTTCAACCCCTTGTTCTAGTAGGATATGAAGCTGAAAGACGCGACAAGGAGCTTCCAAATTCTTCTGTCGTGTGCTGCATCCGTAATCCGTAAGTGTTAACCGATTAACCCTCATTCTGTTTTCTATTTTTTTTTGTTGCTTCTCCTAGATTAATCTGGGGCGACCCACCGGTCGCCTTCCTTCTGGGGGTGCCAAGAGGATACTTCTTGGTACTCTGGCATACTTGGTACATATCTAAGCCACTTCATTTGTGATTTATCTATGTGTGGTGGCCAAAGACGCGTACATATACACGTGTAAGGAGGCACAGCATACGCCGACAATCAAGCACGGCAGGCTATCGCCCCCGACGCAAAGGTCGAAATCAGAACGCTGAATCCGTAAAACGGGCGACAATGTAAGCCGGACCAATGACCGAGTACACAGGCGACGTATAGCAGAGGGCATGAAAAGCGAGGAAACTCACCTTGCTGACCAGACTAAATATTACCCACACGAGCGGCCGAGTAAGACGAAGTCATAATACACCGAGTCCTTTGTTCACGACAACTATAAAAACGGTAGTCTCCAGAGCAGACTATCTCATTTCCCCAGTGAACGGTTCGTATAGCGGAAGCCCTCGCCGTCATACCTTCGAACGTCATGCTTTCACTTGTAACCTTTGTACCTACTGTATTCTTTATAACTTTAGCTTTTGCAATTCAATAAATTCTGTAAAACCATCGTGACTTTACATCATCAGCACCGCTTCAACTCATCCTAAACCGGAGGGCTCATCCACCTCCACATATGTATACCTAGCAGTATTTGTGATTTATCTACGAGTATATGAACAGAGGCTCCATGCCGAGTGTGTGCCTTGTGTCAGCACTTCTCACTCTGTCCATCAGTGTGACTCCCGCTACCCCCTTGGAAAATCTCGGCAGCCTGGATCCTTGCTCTCACTCTCTGTCAGCTTCCAAATTTGATGGCCATATGGTAGGCCTAGAAACAGATTCGAAAACAGTTTTTTCTTGACTTGTTTTGTCTTTTTTAGCTACGATATTTGTATCACCGCACTGTATAGAGAATGTAGAACGCCGGCTTCAATTCTTATGTCTAATTCACTTTCCTGCATAGTTATTATTATTCGTGTATAATTAATTTTACAAATTATTATACATCACAACAGATTGTTAGTTAACTTTGTAAAAACCGCTACCAGATTTTAGGTCTACCGGTTTCGAGACGTACCCGTCTCTTCGTCAGGACCGACACTACACCACAACATTCACAACACTGCACACCTCAACCATAGTATTGTTACACTTCCACCAATAATTGATCACGTGCGTGTTAGTCTTGTCAGGAACAAACATGCACTGATTAGCCTAATGAACCATCAGGGATCTACCGAAAGAGAGTGAGAGGGGGCGGGGTCTAAACGCATGTGATCAATTATTGGTGGAAGTGTAACAATACTATGGTTGAGGTGTGCAGTGTTGTGAATGTTGTGGTGTAGTGTCGGTCCTGACGAAGAGACGGGTACGTCTCGAAACCGGTAGACCTAAAATCTGGTAGTGGTTTTTACAAAGTTAACTAACAATCTGTTATAACGTCTAACCACAAAGTTAATGCTTTAAATATTAGGTACTTACATATGAAATTGGCGTTTAGTATGGGAGGAACATAAAGCCGATTTTTTTTTATTATAATATATTTATTTAATCAAAGTATGTACCATTGCTATCTATGCACTTTTGCCATCTCATAGGTAGTTCATCGATCCCTTTACTAAAAAAACCATTCGGACGGGAATCAATAAAATATTTGAAGGCGGTTTGGACTGCCCCATCGGAGTTGAATTTTTTCCTTTGCAAGAAGTTATCCAAATTTCGAAAAAAATGGTAATGTGTTAGGGCAAGGTCCGGAGAGTACGGTGGATGTCTTAGACATTCCAATTGAAGCCGTCTGTTGTGCAGTGTGTGGTCTAGCGTTATCATGAAGCAGCAGTGGCCTAGAGCGATTAACCAGCCTCGGTTGTTTAGCAGGTAGCTTTTCTATCATGGTTTGCAGTTGCTGACAATAGACATCTGCCGTAATCGTCTGGCCAGATTTAAGAAAGCTGTAGTGAACGACACCAGCACTAGTCCACCAAACGCTCACAAGTAACTTTTTTGGAGTCAATTTTCGCTTGGGGCATGGTTTGGCTGGTTCGGCAGGGTTCAGCCATTGCGATGAGCGCTTCCGATTATCGTACAGGATCCACTTATCATCACAGGTAACGATTCGATTTAAAATCCCTAACCAAAGAGAAGATATTTGAGATCAAATTTGCCAGTACGGCAAAACGCCAATTTCATATATAAGGACCTAATATTAATAATGTTAATAATATTATTATACATCGTTCATCGAAATTAGAATTCAAATTTAATTCATCGCGACAACACGGAATGGGGCTTATAAAGATTGCACACGGTACGGACTTATACACTCGATGTACAGAATGGTTGTGATACGCTTAATACGCCGCAGCGAACAATGGATGGAACGGAATAAATAATAGCACTAATAAATTCCTTCTATTTCACTATTCGCCAGGTATAATATTGCCGGGTACGTTCAGCGATTCGCTAATAATTCCTACCGAACCACGGCATAATCCAGCGGCGTAGCTGCCCGGGAGGGCCGGAATCGCTGAACGAGTCCAGCAACCGCAACAATCGCGGCACAACCTTAAAGCCATGTATTCACTAGGGGACAAATCGCGAAACATTCCGCTCGGCATGTCGCATCAACATCTACGCTCATGTTTCGGGGACAATGACGCGGTCAATCGACGTGTACACACCGAGACTCGCATATCTTGTCGCGGAAATGTCACCCGATGAGGTTATGGATGACAGCTGCGGTATCTCATTTGGCGAAAACGGGGTTCCGCGCAATTCGAAATGTTTTTTTGGGTCGCATTTTCAAATTAACAAGGTTTTACTGTAGTAAATTGAATATTATTAAAAACAAGGTCCTTTTTGCAAATAATTATTGTTTTCCACACGTCGCGGAAATGTCGCCCTATGAGGTTATGATGACAACTGCGTATCTGTCTATGTTAATGAGTTTATCGAAACGTAAGAGGAGAAAAAAGAGGAGAATGCGAAATTATTTACTGCAAAGAGAAAGAAGGACGGACATTCTATTCGATCATTGTCCCGGCTAGTCGTTTCTTTATTGAATACAGATTACAAAAATTAAAAAAGTAACCCATAAAAACCAAGTTTTTATTACATTCCTTTTCTTTGTAAAATATAATAATAATTAAAGACGAATTAAAACATATAACATAACACTAAACTTACAGTAATTTAATATATTTCTAAAATGTCAGATGTTTTGATCTTTGATAAGACACTTCATGCTTTGAAGATTAAATTCTAAAAACATTTGTCAGTCAATTTAGATTTTCGAAATTCGTAGTGAAGTACCTATTATGTATACCGATGGAGTAATTCAAATTTAGAAAATATTCCGCGACAATATATTGCTACAAACTTTTATAATGATTCCGATTTGAAAAAACCAATAAAGTTTCTAAAAATCCGAAATTATACTATAATTATTAATTTTTTTAAACGAAAATTTGATAGATCTTCTTGATCGACGCCACGAGTCTACTTGCCAAGTTTCAAATCGATCGGATCACGGGAAAAGGGATAAAAATCGATTCAAAATTTTTTCACCCAGCAAGCCGGCAAGCAAGCAAGCAAGCAGGCGCCACGAGTTAATATAAAGGGAGTAAAAATATAAATAAATAAACATATAATTCAACCTTCTACTGCGACAGTAAATGGAGACCCACCGCATTCCCAGGACCGTTTTACGAGCGAACGCTCCCATATCGGTCCTACTCATACATCGCCAGGTTGACATTTCTTTACTCGAAAGCGGTATAGAGGGCTGTAAAATCCTTTATTATGTGGAGTTCCTTCCGCTTCTAGCATCTCGGGACAATATAAATAAAGATAAAATATTTTTTCCAATTAATAAAAAGTGAAATGGGACGTGCTTCTCGGATAGTGGGGTAGGGGCCCGGTACACTTCGGAGACCATAATTTATTGTTACACCACTGGTCTAATCTCCAGGCCCAGTCGCGTTGGACTTTTATATTTGTAACTACAGCCCTGTAATAACGGGGACGAAGGTGTTCAAAAATGCCATCGTCAAAAGCAGGGTCGCGCTTAGTCGGGGTTCGAGAAAATCAGCGTTTCCTTATCCGCCGCTGACCACCACTCTGACACACCCTTATTTTGGCTCTTTTTGAGCCCTTTTTGGCAAGTTTGCAAAATAATTTTTTGTTAAGGGGGGGTAAGGTTTTTAACTTTTTTTTTTTTGCATTTTATTTTTAATTTTTTAAATGAATGTATAACATCTTAAGAAATAATATTCAAGTCAATCGGAGCAAAATTGACGAAATTATGAACATTTGAGCGATACTCAGACTGATTTTCTATACCTGCTCGGGCAGCTGAGAGACGCGCTCACCTGAGGAGACCGGACGTGCTATTTGCATTGTAAGAGTTTTGCGTAGACAAGGACAAACAGATGCTGATGATGAAAGCTCTTTGCCGTGTGAACATGGCATCGAAGATTATGTGTAAGTATAAAATAAGTGTTGAGTTTTATTTTGAATTTTACAGTGTGCAAAACTTTAAATCGTCTTCCCCACATCTCACGTTTTCAAAGTCGGTGTCCATCATAACTACTGCACCGATCCTTTTGAAATTTTGAATACTACTTCTGTACATAATTTACGAGGTAACGCTGTCGAGTTTTTTTTCAAATTTGTTATTAATTTTTATTTTTTAATAACAAATTAGTCGATATTTTTCGCAGAAAATCGCGTTTTTTTCCTTCAAAGTGTTCCAAAAAATTGAAAAATTCAAATTTCAAAAAACCCTCCCAGCGTTACCAGGGAAAATCTATTATCTAACGAATGAACTTTGATTTTTTGATTTCAGATGATTTAGCACCAAGTTATGATGGACACCGCAATTCTACTTTTTTCCGAGACACGTCCGAATAATTGCTGCCATTGCCGTATTTCTTAATATTTCGTCTTGAAAATTTTACACAATATTCTTCAAATATCATACTTTAATGTACTATTGGTTTTAATAAAGAGATTTTAACTGTGTCGTCACAAAAAATTCACAAAAACATGACTTTTTTTGTACGAATTAACCTTACCCCCCCCTTAATGCAGTAGTATATGTCCCTACATTGAACATACTGATCAAATTAAATATTTAGGTATTATAATCGACGCTCATCTCAAACGGAATCTTCACATACAACACAAATCTCAAACAAAATAAAAAAAGCAATTTTTTTCTGCGCAATATTATAAACTTTCTTAGCATTAAATTCCTAAAAATGATGTATGTACTTTGCAATCTGCCAATAAATTATAGAACAGCGCATAACTGCATGGGAAGGAGCAAAAATGTGTGCCTCAATCCAATTATTGCAACTCAAAAAATTACTATAAAAGTTATCCTCAAAACCTCAATTTTAACAAGGAGAGATGAAATATTCAACAAATGCGATGTATTCGATATTAAACAATCCTCAATCCAATTATTGCAACTCAAAAAATTACTATAAAAGTTATCCTCAAAACCTCAATTTTAACAAGGAGAGATGAAATATTCAACAAATGCGATGTATTCGATATTAAACAAATTTATGCGAATACTACTCTTAAATACGCATACAAAACACAAAAATACACAGTTTAAATCAACTCAAACAATAATTACCACACGGTCAAACAAACTCAATCTACAAATCCCAAGGTTACATACCACGTATGGAAAAAGGAGCTATAACTATTTTGGACCCAAATTACTTAATTGCATGCTTGATGAATTAAAGCAAACCGGGCTAACCACAATTTACAACCCTAACATAAAATAAAAGTGGATCCGAAACAAGGGTAGATATAAAATAGGCACACTTACACAAACACACTATAACCTCATATATATGATATATTTTCTATTACGTTACTTTAATCACTTTATTATGTTATGTTAATATACAATACTTATCCAATATAAATAATTATTCTACTAAATATCTATATACTACGTCTTGTACCTACACACTATTGTAAACTATGCCTGTCTCAACACACATATTTCTAGTGAGACAGGCACAGTCCAGCCAAAATTTTACTTAAATTGAATAGAAATAAACAAATAAAAAATAAATAAAGTAATGCACCTTGGCCATCAGGGTACCTACCAGGTAAAAGCACCTCAAGATCTGTGATAATGGGGTATGACAAAATAATAGAAACCGAAAGATGTGCAATGTCCGATAAAATAATGCATTTTAAATATTTTTTTGAATAATTGAACTGATTTTGTAAAACAAATTACTACGTTTATACTGTATCTACACTAACATTATAAAGAGGTAAAGTTGATAAGTCTGTAAGGTTAGATGCAGGAGGTAATCTCCGAAACTAGTCATCCAATTTCAAAAATTCTTACACCAATATTTAGAATGGACTTTCAGGGTGGACAAAAGTTATATATTATCCCGTTGACATAACATCTACACTAACATTATAAAGAGGTAAAGTTGATAAGTCTGTAAGGTTAGATGTAAGAGGTAATCTCCGGAACTACTCATCCGATTTCAAAAATTCTTACACCAATATTTAGAATGGACTTTCAGGGTGGATATAAGTTGTATATTATCCCGTTAACATGAAAGATCTTTTCGTGGGGACCAATTTTGCAACGTAAGTCGATGAAAAAACGGTGAAGCGAATGTGTTTCTTACGAACGCTGCCTTAACGGTAAGAGGTATATGAATGATTTCTATAGAAGAGTCGTAGAGCTTAAAAAGGCCTATAAAAATCCGTAACGTAATAAATCTATAGTTTGAGGTTAATTCACAAATTGATAAAATATGACTAAAAGATATAGGTATTTAAAATTAATTTTAATCTGTCGGGGGTAATTTAAGTAGGCAATGTTAAATTTCAATTTATTTCATTTTCAAATTATTCAAATTAAATTCAATTCAAAAATATCAAAATAAATTTGCTTATCGTCAGGGAAATTTTATGTAGATAAAAACTGTTTTGTATACAACATTGTTCGGACGAGTAATTAAGATTTTACGATCCTGTTTTTGAAAAAATAAATAAAATACGCGTCTGACTGAACATTTGCCTATTTATCGCTTAAATGGTGAATATCTTTTGTACCGTATACGTTCCTAAAACATTCGTATAATGACACCAATGGCCGCGCAGTGCTCACTACCAGCGGCGAAACGCCCACCAACCAGCTGTCAAGCGGCAAGCAAGATTGCTTAACTGCTAGTACTATGTACTGTGGCCGGTGTATGATGTTAGGTAGGCACTCTTGAATATTAAAAAACTAGGTAAACTTGTGAAAGGTTTCATTAGCAAAAACTGGAGGAAATTTTTAAAATTCTACCTTGGAATTCCAATTGGAAAACATTCCGATTGGAATTTATGCAGCGTTTTTATCATTTTATTTAACTTGTATTGAAACGAATGAATTTTTCGTAATCGATATAAGTTACTGTAACGATAGTTCAACGTTTTGTAAAAAATAAGTGAGAAATATTGGAAAAAATGCAAAGTTTGATATTGCGCAACTCCAAAACTATTCATATTAGGTCATGGCTGAATTAGGTCATTTTCGACTCACAATCGAGGCAGGAATATAGTCCTGCGAGGTTATTAATGTTTTCCAAATAACCCTGTACATTTTTTACTGTACATACAATGATGTTCCCGATCGGATGAACAAAGTGAGCTGTTCAAAAGGTCTTTGTGTTAATTCATCGACGATTTTAATTGTTATGGAGGAGTTCACTATGCGCAATATTATATTACGCCAGCGAGCGGAATACCACTACGCATACATTGATTCAATTCTTGTACCGGTGATCAATGAGCCCTCGCATACAAAGGAGCCGAGTTTCGAACCGAATTATCTTCTCACCGCGACCCTATCGGCGGCAAGTGCGCACTATTTGGTTCACCGACTCCTACATTGATAAATACTTCCAGTATGGTCCACGCACGGAGGATAAACGGGGACGTAGTTGGAAGCTGCAAGACACCAATGATGCCGGAAATCATCGAGATTGGTGCGCCTTATAAGCGAACCAGCTTTTCATACATTTAGATTATTTATTTACAGATATATACTTAGTAGCCTTTTACATTGTTGTTTGTACATAATGAAGTGTATATACAAAATGCAGTACATATGATACAGCAACAAGTGTGTACATTAAATTTCTTGATACATTGTTTACAAGAAAAGTGTAAAAATACAAGTATAAATGAAGAGAGATTAAAAAATAAAAGAAAATAGAACAATTGGATAGTAACGATATAAACAAGAAAAAATATAAAGACCGGAAATACATTTGAAGAAATGGATAGAGAAAATAAAACAATAAAGTAACATTGTGTACACGAAAAATATTGAGGTAGAGACGCGATGAAGAAATTGAAAAAGACAATAAAACAGAAGAATAATAATTTAATTTTTATAATATATATATATATATTTTTATTTTTATATTTATTATAAAAATATATTTATAATATATTTTTAATATATTTTTAATATATTTTTAATATATTTTTATAATATATTTTTATAATAAAATAAAGAATAATAATAATTACAAGATTTATGTAGAAACAGTAGTTGATGGAAGCTCCTTCAAGTGTTTTTTAAAAAATATTAAAGTCATATTACTTAAATATATCGATATCTGAAATTAAATCATTTGCCAGTCGATATATCCGTGGAATGTCTGTGGTAGTTAGTAGTAGAGTGGTAACAGTGAAAGAGTGAAGTAGTTTAATAATATGTGGGAATACACAAAGGTTCCATTGTTTTGCAGTCTCTAATAAAAAAAACATTTACTCTAGGATAGGATGGATGGGAAGTCCAGGGGGGAAAAGTGGACAATGTCTTCCGCCGGGACTCAAAGAATAAGTATGCAAAATTTGAGTCAGATCGGTCGAACTGTACAGATTTGCATGGAAAATATATCAGGGGGAGAGGGGAGAAATGTGGACTATGTATTCCGCCGGGACCCAAAGAATAAATATGCAAAATATGAGTCAGATCGGTTGAACTGTACAGATTTGCATGGAAAATATATCAGGGGGAGAGGGGATAAAGAGGGAAGGGGAAAATATCAGATATATTACTCGCCAGGCCCTAAAGAATAAATATGCAAAATTTGGGTCATATCGGTCAAACGGAGTAGATTGTTACAGAAAATATATCAGGGGGAGGGGGAAATGACGCCTGTGCTACTCACCAGGTCCAAAAAAATAAATATGTAAAATTTGAGTCAGATCCGTCGAACGGCGTAGATTTGTTCAGGGAACACACAAGACAGACAGACATACATTGAGTTTTATAGGTACACATTTAAAAATCACCAGCAGAAATAGCTCTATTATGAATTTTTGTTATAACAAAATTACATAAATTGGTTGCGAACGCTACGCAGAGCGAGCATCTATGGTGACCGCTGCGCGGCCTTACGTGAACGCTGCGCGGCCTTACGTGAACGCTGCGCGGCCATCAGTGCCTGCTTCGCGATTATCGGCATAGTCTGGAGTGCAAACTGCCTTCTGAATTCTTCTGAAGCTCGGTGAGTTCATATTTACGAAAGCAGAATACTACTGTGGGGACTAAACCAATCGACGATTGCGGTTGTAAAACATTTTAAAGAGAGGTCCGATGGAGATCTCGCCCGCACTTATGCGCCTTACGAAGCGGTGCTAGTAATGAGTAAAATACTTTTATGTTATTACCAAATTGTTTATTTTTCAACAAATTTTAGGTTTATGAGATCGGGCTATTTATTTATTAATTACCTCTGTATTAAAAAGAAGAAATACTGCGTTTAAAATACTAAAATCAAAACTGTTGATATCAGTGACAGACGCAAATTTCAGATAAGCTTCTCTCGGTGTAGACCGTTCGCTATTCTTAAACATTTGATTCTTTATCTGGTCAATAATACTTATATTAACGCCGCAATTAAGGGTGACAATATTCCAAGGTTTATCGAGGTTGATGCCACACATCTTCACTGGGTCATTCTTCAGTTCATTAAAAAACGACAACGCGTTGTAGATCATTGCGTGAGTATGTGCGTTAAATATCAACAAAGCCCTCACCTTACCTCGACCAAAGTGATAAAAACGCAAAATATTTAGCAAAAACATTGTATTTACAATTAAAAAAACGTTAACCAATCAGAGAGCTCGGACATACTCTCCGCAAAGTGACTCATCGACTGTATATACGCGGGAAGAAAATTATCAACAAGGCTTTTGCAGCATTGGGCATCCCTTTTGATATCATGATTTATTGTCGCCGTCTTCAGTTTGTATGGGCCCGACTATATTAATTATCATATATCTTTCTACGCCACCAAAGCAACATCCTTGTTAAATCGCACAGTTCTCCTACTATACTTGTCATCGCAGTGGCAAGAACCCATTTGGACGATTTATCCGGGATCGCTCCGGTGCGGCGGAACACAACCGAATAAGCCAAATCCAAACAACACAATAATTGATGACACCGTCTTTGATAATTTTATCTGATCTCCCTCCAGCGTCGGGAATTAATATCCCCCACTTCTGTACCGAGCTCAAATGGAGCTGGACTAATCTCGGATAAGCAGGAAACAAAACAACGCCTCGACTGACGTTCAGACAAAAAACAAAAGATTGGTTATTTGAGCAACTGTGTCGTCGTAAGTCGTTAACATTTTAATTACAGTGCGTGAGTGCGTCTTTGTAATAAACGAATCATAAAAATCGTGTAAGACGGACTGAAGGCGACATCTCTAGGCAAACCATTTAAATATTGGTGTGATGGTCGGAGCGCTACTCAGCGCTATTACTTATGAGCCAAAAATGTTCAAGCAAAAATGTACAATGTTCAAAAAATTGATCGTGATAATTTCTTAAGACAGAATTGGTGAACGTTGCGTTACATAAAGTAATCACTTAAGCCAGCTTATGTAGGTCGTACGTCCTGGGCCGTCCTATAAAAAGACTTCCGTACACGTTTCTCATACAAATAGCTTCGTCTCTGTGAGACTTCTACTATTTATCTCAATTAATATGCATTTGTTATCATACTCGTGCATTCATCAGAAAATAGCGATTATGATTTATGATTCTGATGATAATAGGCAACAGGGTGTATCAGAGCTGGTCCACATTACTTTACAGGTAGATTCCTGCTCTGATTATGAATCAATAGTTATGGAAATATGCGACATCAAAGTTTGCATTTTTAAAAATATTTCTGACTTATATTTTGTAAAACGTTGGACTATCATTACTTTATATCGAATATCCCTTCAATACAATTCGAATAAAATGATAAAAACCTTCCAATTCCAACTGGAAAAAATCCAATTGGAATTTCTGTCGTGTTTTTATCATTTTATTTAACTTGTTGAAACAAATGAATTTTTCGTAATCGATACAAGTTACTGAAATGATAGTTTAACTTTTTTTTTAAATAAGAAAAAAACAATGAAAAAAATGCAAACTTTGATATTGCATAACTCTGTAACTACTGAACATTCTCGACTCATAATCAAGGCAGGAATCCACCTGTAGAGTATTGTGAACTAGCTATTTCATACTTTCAGGGAACTGAATAATATATGTACAATATTATGTAAACTTAAATATGAATAAAAAAAATTTAAAAATATGCAATTCCTTGAGCCCTTCACCAAAAAGAAGAAGAAGAAAAACCTGCGACTATTTTTAGGATCACTTTGAGTGTTGAGTTGCAGGATCTGAAATTCGCGAGTGTCTCGAGAATTTATTTTCCTCTCGCATTCAAATCCGAATATCCATTTACAACCGTATTATCACCCAGATTATTTTTAATGGTCCACATCTCAGGTCGCTTTGGCATTTAGCATAACGCAGAAATTGGGATCGCATAAATATATCTCGAGCTGTCAATTCCTAAGTGGTTTAGATGCCCGGCTCTTCGGCGGTATACCATACCTGAAGATGCCTAATGTTCCTAAAACCGACCGAAGACTAAAGAACATACTCAAAATATTCTGAATATATTACACTCGTTAGTTATTTATTTATCAACGCCCCAGTAGGCTTTTACAACTTATGTATATATAAAGTTACAAGAATTTTGACATAAACATAAATCACGTCGTAAAATAAACTTAAAAATTAATAGAAATAAAACGTATTCTAGAGAAATGAACAATCATTAAAATGCTTTAAATAAATATATGTAAGTACAGTAATAGTTTAAACCTTGAATATAAAAATAAAGTAAAATAAAAATAATTAAACCAATAAACCAGATAAAAAGTTAAAAGAAACAAAATAAAATAAAACTTAAAAAAAAGAGAAATGAACAATCATCAAAACACTTTCAAAAATAATTAAATATATATAAACAATGATTATTATAAAAGAAAACAGTAGTAATTTAACAAATTAATAACACAGAAAAAATAAAGAATAATTTTGTAAAAACAAATTCAGAATGGTACTAATTTAAGAAGAACAAAAAATAAATAAATATTTAGTCTATTAAACTGTACTCAATTCTACTGGCACATGCTAAGTCTAAGTAATTCTTTGGTTCGCGTATGCTCTTACAGCGAAAAATGTCAACGAATTTCGATGCATGCGCATGTTAATGGTGAATCTAAAACATTGTTCTTCCTGTGGATCCCTACAAAGAACACTTCGTAATGTCTCGTTTGTCTCGATATACTTATAAATTGCGAAGCTACAGATATCTACCGATATTAAGAATAGCATTAAGTGGCGTTAATGGCGGCCTTCGTAGCCCGGTGGGCATGACTCTAGCTTCTCACACCGAGGGTTCCGGGTTCGATTCCCGATGAGGTCACAACTAGTCTGAGTGTTTTACTCGAGCCTGGGTGTTTTGTGACGTATATCCCTTGTGTAACTGGGCCTCTTGGCCTGTTTAAGCGCAAAAAAGTTTAATTTCTTTTAAGTGACTTAGTACATGGAATAGTTAATTAACCATCACGTAGCCAAGACACGTGTCAACATGTACACAAAATTGAATAAATAAATTACGAGCTGAAAAAAGTTGCGTTGACCTAGAATGTCACGACGCCAGAGACACGTTTTTCGATTCGCAATTAAGACTATCGCAAAACTGGTCAAGCCCGGTGAACGATGGTATTTCGCTGTCGCCTCGGCTATTGTCTCGCATTAATTAAGAACCAGGTAAGCACCTCCGGTAGTTTTCCGCTCGGGAAGCGCGGCGTGCCTCGCCCGGTGCGCGCTTGTCGGACAGGGGCGGTCGGCGATACCGAAAATAAACGAAAGTCGAAATAACAGAATTCCACAAGACGAAGCGGGAGAATTAATTAGGAGCGCGAGATCCGGACGGCATTAAAAGGTTTAAATAAAGGAGCGAACGCTGTTTTGAAGGGACGGGAATAGTGGTGACACTGCGGAGTAGCGAAGGGAAAAACTACATTTCAAAATGAAGACTACAACACACACACGTTCACCAGTTTGAAGACTAAAAAGTGTACACTACAATTTTAGTGAAAACTACTTGAAGTGAAGTAATTGTAGTACTACGAAATGAAGTGAAGTAATGAAGTAATTGTAGTATTAATGAAGTGAAGTAATGTAATGAAGTAATTGTAGTATTAATGAAGTGAAGTGTAATGAAATGAAGTAATGTAGTACTAGTGAGTTAATATTTTTTTCCCAAATAAAAATTTGGCGAGCTAAAAAAAAAAAAAAGGTCAACGAGAAAAATATTTAAGATAAATGACGATATTTTCTCCAAAGTAACTAGCCAGATTTCTTCATTCGATCCCAAAATTTTTCAAACCATGGGGGGGGGGTTGTTACAGTTTCCAGAGATTTCTTCATATATCTACATCAACTTCCCAAAAATTTCACGTAAAAAATGCACTATTTAAAGTATGTTTCTCATACTTTCGATAACTTTGAAGTATATGTACTTTGTAGTGTTCGCTTTGAAATGAAGTGTACTATTTGAAGTTTATACTTTCAATAACTTTGGTGTAGTTTGTAGTGTGCACTACACTTCAAAATGTGCGAAGTGTGTACTTCAATGTAATGTAGTACTACATTGTAGTAGTGAGTACAGAGCGGACCCATCACTACTGCGGAGGAATCCAGACGAAGGTTTCGGATCAAAAACCAACACCAGCCGACGCGTATTAGCCGACGCGGTCAATTGACTGCGATAACGCGCGACAAACAATCTAGATAAAATAATAAAATCAAACTCTAAAAATAAAGCAATCGATCTCTCCACTCCTCTCTGTCACCTGCCAGCCTCTTTATTTCTTGGTCGATGCTACAACGCACATCTCCGATGAACTGGTCTACGTAGCTTGATCTCTTGATATTGCCTTCAATATTTCCCTCGACGGTGGTAAAAATCCTATTTTATGGTACCTATTATTAGGTTATGGCCTATCCAATTTGCTCGTTGTTGTCGTTAATCAAAATAAATTATAAAAGTGTCACAGAGATTAGGTTATTTATATGGAAACGTGTATGGAAGGCTTTGTAGGGTGGCCCAGGGCTTACGACCTGTATGGGGTGGCTTAAGTGATCACTTTACACAATGTAATAAAAAAAAAATGTTGCTTAATATTACACCTACAAAAATATACAGAAGAAATCTGGTTATACTATGTCATAGGAAAGGATTTAGAACATATATACAACTTCTCAAAAATTTGATAATGTGTGGATGTTCTTACGGTAGAATACGTGAATGGTGCATTGTGTAAAATGATCCCTTGAGCCAGCTCACACAGGTCATAAACTGTTTTTCATACTGTGGAACACTTATTGCCGCTTGCTAGAATATTCTGTTTGATTCTCCGCGTAAATACTTCGCCCGGTGTACGTCGCTTCGATTAATCTGCGCGTTGGTAATACTGCGATCGGCTTTATCGCTGGTAATGTCGCGGCGGTTAAACCACAGTATAATAAATACATACAGTATGTTATCTTGGCAGTGTCCTTGAAATAAATACCTACGGCCGCTTGGTACTTAAACTTGGTTAAAAACGCACCAGGGCTGCTCATTAACTGACTCTTTATGGTTTGGGGTGCCATAAATTGACCTAAATGTATGCGTGGGAGCGTCTCACACCGCTTGCGTCCGTACGTTACTGCAGCCCTGCGGCGACTGAGCAGTTCGAAGTATACCGAGATTTCGAAGGGTGTCGTTTCGGCTGTTTGTATGAAGATATAATACTGTATGCTTTACTATACTGTGGTTAAACGTCAAAACAAAAATGATGCGCCGCGGTAGTGGTCCCGCTTTTTATGGGAAACACGTTGGTTTTCGGAACGTTGTAGATAACACCCAAATGTTGTAGATAATTCCAGCGTGTTGTAGTTATCACCACGTTCCAATACGTTTTAACGCAGCTAGAGTCCAGGAGTCGAAGTGCTCGAGAATTTGGCAAAATACCGAGATTTTGAATAAATGAGTTCCGCATCGGAGAGCGTCTTAATGCCGTCAGTAAATTGGTACTCCCGAACAAATTGAGTCTTCGCTGCCGGCCCGATCGCCGACATCCGCCCGAACAAAAAAGCGCAGCATCCAGAGCCGCATCTCGAGCCGCTCATCTCTCCGGGCCCGCGCGGTGAGAATCCGGTCGGCGATAATGGACGCGGGTAATTGGTCCATTTTGCACAGTTCCAGCGGCAGCTAATAACCATACCCAGCATCCACGAGAGCGGTCAAACAGGTCGGCGCAGGTACCCGTCTCGGGCCCGCTCTGGGTGCGTCGTGCGTGACGCGGATTCCACCCTTCGACGTCGAGCCTCGCCGGGGTGTCTTGCTGCCATCGAAAAGCTAAATTCTTCTTATGTTTACGTTAATTTATATAGCGCCGTTTTTGCCTAAGAGACGCTTCAAGGGCGCTTTACAGTAAAGCGGGACCCACCACAGACCCAGGGCCGTTCTACGAGCGAAAGCTCCCGTATCGGCCCTACACTTTCGCCATCCAGTTTGGCATTGCTAAAGCAGTTTCCTCGTTACGCCGCTGACGATGCAAGCACTCGTGCGATGCGGCGAGGAAGCTGCACCAACCACGTCACTTTCTCTGGGGTGCGTTACGAAAAACAATTTATTCAAAGAAAATAACAATACATAAAAATAAAATCACAAGTAAATAACAAAATATAAATAAAAAGCAAAGAAATACAAGGAGAAGAAAATAGCAAAGCATAAATATCAAACATCAGAAAATAACAAAGCATGAATATAAATCAAGCAAAATAAGATAAAATATAGAAGATACAACAAAATACATTAATAAATTGTATGCAAAGGAAGAACAATATAAAATGTGTGTGGAATACATGAATGAGTATTGAAAAATACATGGGCGATAGCTAATCAGGTATGAGAAATAATTACAAAAATTGCACCGTAGAGATAGTATCGAGTGCAAATAGTCACTCCCCTGCGGGAAAAAAATAAAATAAAAAATACATCACAAACATACAAGGGGACTTTACAGGTGCGACATCCCGAAAAAATGGGTTTCTAGGCTCTTCTTGAAGAGTTCCTGGTTCTCGCCAACAAGATCGAAACAGCTGATTCCACATAGCTGAAAGCACGTTCCGCAAACTTGGTGGCTCCAGGTCTCCTCGGTACCACCAGCCTGCAGAGTGCCTCCAACTTAGCTGACCACAGTGTGAGCCGTCTTCCAGTGATATTGTCTGGGATACAGAGGTCCATCAAATATTGTGGTGCTTTTCTTTGAAGACTTTTGTACACCATCAGAGAGAGTTTGAAATTTATCCGCTCCGGCAGGCGAAGCCAATGTAGCTGCTTCAGCATTGAGGATATCCGCGAGAACTTTGATGCATTAAATATAAGCCTCGCCGCTTCTTATTAGTGGATAAGACCAACACTCTCGAAACTAAATTATTAATAGTGTTCTGTACAGGTACGGGTAGGACAGCGACAAAAGCGAGCGACTAACTAAAAATATTAAAAGTATTCGGAGATACCTTGCCCCTGAAGCCGCTCGTTTACTCATAAATGCATTTGTGGTGTCACACTTGGACTACTGCAATAGCATTTATGCTAGACTTCCGAAATTCCAGCTGGATAGACTGCAGTCCATTCTAAATCCGGCAGCAAGAATGATACATGGAGAACCAAAATTCTCGCACATAACATCCCTTTTGGCTTCATTGATTTCAAAGAGTCGACGTTAAGTCATGTTGGTTAATGTACAAGGCGACACATAATATGGCGCCTCTGTATCTTCAAGAACTCTGCATCCCAGACGACTTAAATGGTAGACGCCAAACTCTGAGGTCAGCCTACTTCAGCTGCAGGAAGGGTTGTAGAACCGACCATCCACTACCAGAAGACCAAGTTTAGTGAACGGGCATGCGCGGTGGCAGGACCAAAGGCGTGGAACTCTCTTCCCTCCGTAATACGGAACAGTGCATCAGAAACAGTGTTTAAAAAAAGACTTAAAACGCATATTTTTGTAAAATCCCTCTATTCCTGTTACCTTCAACACTTGCCCTGTATATGTTCTTAACTATCCTTTCCTCACTCATACGTTCTGCCATTTCAGCACTCCTTTCTTTATTCTATCTACCACACTACGGCCAACATTACGTTCACTCCTAATTTGTTCATTCCTCACTCTTTCGACCAAAGATTTTCCACACAAGCACCTTAGTGATCGCATTTCCACCGCATTTAGTCTACTTTGATTCTTTTCTTGCCAATTCCAAGATTCACTTTCATACATCAGAGTTGGAACTAGAACGCCGTTATGTATCGCTAGACTTGTTTCCTTACAGGTTCTTATTGATCATAATTGCGTTCAGAGCACCATTTAAATCTTAATTAATTTCTTTGCCCATTGAATTGTATTTTTATAATTTTTCATATACCCGAACAGACAACATACCATTGTTATCCCAACACAATCATTAAAATAATGATCACGTTATTTTCAAAATGCAGCCGACCGTTGTGACAAATGTCAATTAAATGTAAAATAAAAAGTATCGAAAAAATGGTGGATAGATCAAACTAATAATGAGAAGTGACTTGACCGGAGTCTGGGAGAGGACTAGAGAGCTACGCTGCTCAGATATGAGCACATCAAATGGGATTATTATTTTTATTTATATCTTAAGTTAATATTACACTCCTGTATATTAACTAGTATTTTCTACTTTACATTCTAAAATCTATTACTAATATACTATCCATAATAAACTATATATTTACATTTACATCTAATCTAATCTATGGTACAATCTATAATTTAATAAATAATACATCTTATGCTCTACAATTCTGTGTACTATTTTTACAATAAATATAGCAATAAATATGTTTTTAAATTCATTCATCTTATTTATTTATTCATCTTATTATTATTAATATTTTTTTTTTTAAAAATAGAGACGCGAACACGGAATTCGTGTCACATCAATATTCTTACTATTTTCAAATTAAGCTAAACGCTTGTGCTATGAAAATAGGACTAACTTGCTTGTCTGGAGTGAGATTCGAACCTGCGACGTTTGGATTACGAGGCGAGAGTCCTAACCACAAGACCAACAAGCTACTTATTATTATTATTTATTTATCTTATTATTCATGATTTCTGGCATCTCAATATTTAGATCATTCTGTGTCGGTGTACACTTTTTATATAATTACCTACATCACTATTTACAATTTTTTTTTCAAAAAATATTTTGGCATTTTGTTAATGAGAAATTTATGTACAAATACGAGAACGTTATAAATAAGTATTTCTTTTATTTCCATCCAATTGAGTGCTCTTCTCATTTCTTAAATTATGGTGTATTTACTTTTTTAATATTAATAAATAAATAAATATAGCTTTACTCCAGTATGTGGGGAGGTTTGTGCAGTCCCACACATTCCAAATAAGAATACATACATAAAATTATCATGCATGCAATATACATAAAGTAAGAATTATGCAAATAAATAGGGCATACAATGTAAGAAAGACACGGTGCGAAGCGAAAGAGTAAGTAATATAATAATAATTTAGGTACTTTATATTATCATTTTCCATTTATAACTTTTTAATATTTTGATCTATACTTCGATTTTTAAATATTATTTTTGTTATCCTGACGAAGAAGCCATTGGCTTCGAAACATGTTGATTTTTTTCAATAAATAAGTGGTTTTAACAAAGTTAATTTATATCCAATATAGGTATAATTATTAACATAGAAAGAAAAGCAAGCATTTGAGCAAAGCAAAATTATTTAAAATGTTTATTACGCTATTGTTCACTCTATACTCATCGGCGTTATCGGATGGGGAGGTTGTTATAAAATAAATAAACTCAGTAAAAATATCACAAAGTATCATCATTAAAGTAATACTGAAAAAAATCTACCTTTTCAACAAAAGATCTTTTCAAATTGTTTCCAGTACCAAACATGGATGATATTTTCAAGCAAGTTTCCATATTGAAAATATGCAAAGAAAAAACCTCACAGAAAAACAGAAATACTTCAAGCTTTTATGAGAAATGGAAACCAAGTTATGGAGATATGCGACAAAAAAGTTTGCATTTTTTTTCAATATTTCTAACTTGTTTTTTGTAAAACGTTGGACTATCATTACAGTAACTTATATAGATTACGAAAAATTCATTCCTTTCAATATAAGTTCAATAAAATGATAAAAACCCTGAAAATTTTCCAATTGTAATGTTCTCCAATTGGAATTCGAAGGTTTTTATTATTTTAATTGACTTCTATTTAAGGGAATGAATTTTTCATATTCGATTTAAGTAACTGTAATTATAGTCCAACTTTTTACAAAAAATAAGTCAGAAATATTGAAAAAAAATGCAAACTTTGATGTCGCATATCTCCATAACTATTGATATTAGGTCATGATAGCTTAAACATTTTCGACTCATAATAAAGGCAGGAATATAGTTCTGCAAGGTTATTAATGTTTTCCAAATACCCTGCATAATAATAAAAACTGTGGCTCCCTCATCTGACTCGAGAGCTTCTCTTCACTGATGAGGTCTACATGACTACAAAGTGTTAAAAAATGTCAATTTGATATGTAAATAAAAGAATTGTATGTGTACCATATTTGTAAATAAAAAATAAAAAAAAGTAACCTATAAAAAGTTTTTATTATACTCCCTTTCTTTGTAAAATATAACAACAATTAGAGATGAATTAAAACATATAACATAACACTAAACTTATAGTAATTTAATATATTTCTAAAATGTCAGATGTTTTGAGTTTTGATAAGACACTTCATGCTTTGAAGATTAAATTCTAAAAACATTTGTCAGTCAATTTAGATTTTCGACATTCGTAGTGAAGTACCTATTATGTATACCGACGGAGTAATTCAAATTTAGAAAATATTCCGCGACGTTATCGGGCCGCTATGCTAGTAATCAAACTTTTCTAATGATTCCAATTTGAAAAAACCAATAAAATTTCTAAAAATCCGAAATTATACTATAATTATTAATTTTTTTTAACGAAAATTTGATAGTTCTTCTTGATCGTCGCCACGAGTCTACTTGCCAAGTTTCAGCTCGATTGGATCACGGGAAAAGGGTCAAAAATCGATCCAAAGTTTTTTTTGACGGCAAGCAAGCAGACGCCACGAGTTAAATATAAAGGGAGTCAAAAGTATTAACATGAAAGAAATAAATATATCGTATAATAACGGCTTTAGCGAGCGGTGGCATGTATTCGTATATTATGAGGGGCCTAACCTAACCTAACCTAACCTAGCCTCAATTAATATGAATCTCATTGCCCTGTTTTGCATCACTCGTACTTTCTTGATGTTTCTATCTTTTGCCAAATACAAGACTGTGTACAAGTGCAAGATATGTGAATGTAATGTTTATGCGTACACATGTGTGAATGTGTACGCATAAACGCAAGCGCGCATGCGCACACAAGCGTCAACAGCGGTTGCAGTCGATTCCGACGACGCGATGTCCGCCGAGTGTTAAGTGGTGTTTTATGCGATTTAAATGGCCGTTGCTGGAATTGAAATACGAAATGTTGATGGCTTTACAAGGCTCCCGACGACCTTTATTTATAGGGCCCTCGAAATGTCTGCTGATTTAAGGCGGGCAAGAAAGGGACCCGCATTTATATGGTGCGATTATTTTTCATGTCTCGGGTCCCGCGCGTCCTCGCCAACTTGGTCACCAAAAAAGGGACATTTGCAGGCCCTCCGACCTATTCTGAAAACGACAATATTGCTATTTTGGTGAGTGTCGCCACTCGCCACAACAATAAAAAATAGAAGAGACGTATTTATTAGGGATGGGCGTTGAATGGACGGACTAGTTGAAATCAACCGTTGATATTGCAACGAGCGAGAGCAAGACAAAACATCTCCGTTTATTTCTCTCTCATCTCTCGCTGTCGACTTGTAGACGCCATAGACGGCTCAACGGGTAATTTCATTTCAACTCTAAAGTACACGACCATAGAGTGCAGATCTGTGTACACGAACTATGACAGAGACTTGAAATTTGAATGCATGCGTAGGATGAGATAGGCTTAATACACTATTATTTATTATTTTTTACTTGATTTGTGCGATGTGCACGTGCGACGTTTCGTTGAATTCCCAATTTTGCGCTGTATAAAATAAAACAATTCTGTTTAATTATTTTATTTTTTATTGAACTAATATTTTACTGCTTACACCTGATATTGTTGTGTATACCTACTTCTTTCTTTATTATATATAGAAAGAAGTATATAAAACAATATGTAAAAGCCTATAATGTGCGTAAACAAATAAATAATAAAATATTTATTTTTACATATAAGCACAAGTAGCGGTTTTAATTTCCCCGAAACTATATTCCTTCGAACTTCTTTAAATTGTAAAAATTAACGTAATAAAAATAGCCAACGGTTGAGCCGTCGAGCAGCGTCGCGTCGAATCGTAGAGAGTTGACCATTGTCTCCATGTTTAAATAGAACGTCCGCGTAACGAAGTTGGTGTCAACTAGTTGATCGTCTCGTCGATGGACGGACGTGGACGGTCCCGTTTCGTCGACGGTAAATACGTCGACGACCCATCACTAATATTTATCTATGCCCGTGTATTTTACAACATTTATTGCATAATTGTTTTATACATAGTATCTCTCCGTTTAAGGGGGAATACTAACCTTTTTGAAGACATTTTGAAAAACAAATTTTAAATTTTTGCTTTTTCTTAAAGCTTGAGGTCTTAAAAATGTGTGGTGAAAATTTCAAGCAAAAATTAAAAAAATTAACAAAGTTATAGCTGGTAACAGTGGCATCCCTTTGTTGATTACGCGCCGCGCCACACGCAGATAGCTGCCAATCGGGCTCGAAACGTTGGACTGGAAGAGTGCTTGATGATATGGTAATTCTGAGTAAGGTGAAGATTTCTATTATAGACCTAGAATCGATGATTTTATGTAAGTTGAAAAATATCGCGATTTATTTATTGCTCAATATTCAAAAGCGTTTTACTCGAAACCATGTTATGAAAATCGATGACCAAAATATCTCGGCATCCACTGAACCGAGCAACTAGAAATTTCTAGTGATTATTTCATACATAATTGTCTAATCTTTGTCAAAATTGTTTAATTCAAACGCCCGCCATTTTGTCAAAAATCTATATTTTCAAAAACTTCTACGTCAAAAGACTAAATTAAAGTGTCAATTTTGATAATCTTTTTTTTTTTTTTTTATTCTGATGATTACATATAAAATGGGAGTGGTCACCGCGGAGGACCTTTTTTTCGGCAGTCGACAAAACCCAAGAATTTCCCGCCAATGTTGAATATGTTTTAATAAAAAAAATACATATTCTTAAATGTATGTACTTTCATGTAGAAATGATACCAATACCATTATTCATATTAGTTTTCTTCAAAAAATTCACAAAAATCGCCTTTCTTCGCGCTTCCTAGGTAGGTATTCCCCCTTAAGAGCTTTGCTCTTATGCTCGGACGAGGTACTTTGCATTTTTACATATAATTATTATTACATATAATTATTTTTACATCTAATTATTTTACATTATATACAATATGGGTTGAAGTAGTGGAGTGAAATATTTTTGATTTTGAGGGTAATGGTGTCTAGTCATGTTTATTGAGATTTCTCTTAATTTTTTTTTCAGTTGTTTTGTATTTTGTATATTTTTTATTTCGATTGGAAATAATTTACATTTACGTTTTTTTTGCAATTTTAGAGGAGACCTTTGAGAAGCAGTCGTGAATCTACACGGCCTAATTAGTGTGATATGTCGATTGAGGAGAATGTGGATTATAAAGGATTCATTAAAAACTGGAAGTAGAAATTGCATTTTGGGCATTATTTAACAATAAAACCCGATATCTTATATTTTAACGACATACTTACTCCTTTAAATGTCTACCTTCCAAAATCCCCCGAACTCAAATGTCATTTTTATTTTTTTATTTTTATTTATTAGAGACACTAACAGGATAATAGGTACATGATACTCTGATAGTAAACATTACAGTGAAGACTATGCCCATTATCCCAATTACAAGTGTCTTCGGCACGCTCTAGTAACATGTATTTTTACAATCAATTATATTTTACATGTACATTTATGTGTATTGTATATTTAGTGTTTGAATGTAGTGCGATTAGTATTTAATGAATGATTGATTCAATGGATTTATAGGTTCAGGTCGTCGTTTAGAAAATGGATGTTGTGTATGAGTGAGTTTTTGAACGAAGATAAGGTGTCTGCAAGAATATCAGCATCAATGTTAGGGTCAGCACAATACAAATTATATGTGCGACACAGCCTTGTGATGGGAGAAATGTAACCGACATTATTAGTGTGCTGTCGTAATATCCAAACCTTCTTATTTGTATGTAGAGAAAATATTTCAGGTTTGATACTATAACTATAACGTATGTCTTGCGGTCGTTGGCTCTTTTTTATCTATAAAGCCATGTATTTACTAGGGGACAAATCGCGAAACATTCCGCTCGGCATGTCGCATCAACATCTACGCTCATGTTTCGGGGACAATGACGCGGTCATTTGACGTCTACACACCGGGACTCGCATATGTTGTCGCGGAAATGTCACCCGATGAGGTGACGATGACAGCTGCGGTATCTCATTTGGCGAAAACGGGGTTCCGCGCAATTCGAAATGTTTTTTTGGGTCGCAATTTCTAATTAACGAGGTTTTACTGTAGTAAGTTGAATATTATTAAAAACCAGGTCCTTTTTGCAAATAATTATTATATGCAAATAATCCACACGTCGCGGAAATGTCGCCCTATGAGGTTATGACAGCTTCGTATCTGTTTATGTTAATGAGTTTATCGAAACGTAAGAGGAGAAAAAAGAGGAGAATGCGAAATTATTTACTGCAAAGAGAAAGAAGGACGGACATTCTATGCGATCTTCGATCGATACAGCTCGATGAGTTCAAGAACAATTTCGTTCCCCCACATTGTCATCTTGACAGATACAGCGCATGCGTATTCACTTGTAAACATACCACGTGGTACTGACGCTCCGCGTAATGTTGCAGTGAGCTCGCTCGGGTACCGTGCGCATGGCAACGTTGCCACGGCACGTAGAAATGCCACGCTATGTTGTGCGCGACGTCGCGGAACAGTGCACGACGTTGCAACATCACGTAGACTCTATGCCGCGTGTGCTGTTGAGGGATAATTTGTCCCCTAGTGAATACATGGCTTAAGGCTTGAAGTTTGTGTTCAACAGGTATTAATCACATATCTCAATTGACAACTGCTACATGAAGGTATCAATTATAAAAATAATTCAAAAGAACGAAGTGTCATTTATCGAGGAACGATGTTGTGTCATTAGTCGTTTATTAAACGAGAAAACTAAATAGATCGTCCATTGATGTATAAATAATTGTGGTACATTCAGACGAACACGACGCGGCCGCGTCGCGTCGCGTCGTAATGTGCTCTTTAACAACACGAAGTTCGTTAGGTAGAGTGCGTAGTGCGTAAACACGACATTTCGTAAAAATTACGACCGCCGCACGGAGGCGCCATCGCCGAAAAAACACGGACACGCAAAATTTCGCCGTCGCAAAAAGTGAGTTTTATTAAAAATTTGAAAATGGTTTGTGCTCTCGAAGAGGAAAATATTTACATCGTAAACTTATACGAGTAGGTATGTTTGTAGGTTAAAATTATATTTAAAATTTGAACTCGGGTGTTAATTAATTTTTTGACAAGTTCCTTAATGCGACTCTCTCTGATAAGCATATTCCAATCGTCATTTGTCCCTGCGCTTTGGAGGCAGAGAAGAGGTTTGTGTAGACACATGTTGTAAAAGCCCCCCCAAGGAGTAAATCAATATATATATACATAAAAAGAAACCCGTGTTTCCCTACCCGCCAAGTTTTCTCCTCAACCAGCCACAACTACCCATCGGTGGTAATGGTGGTGGATAGCCCTTGGTGTCACATCGAAAATATGCGAGTTTGGTGGGGGTGGCTGAGCGTGGGTGAGAGTGGGTGACGAAAATGTGCTTTCTAGCACATTGTTTTGTTATGGGAAGGCCGCAGATGCTTCAGATTGTTTCAAAATAGGTGCGCCGACTGTGTCTGTGAGTCTAGAAAATTCCAGAAAAAACTGCTCTAGAAAGTTCTGGAAGGAGAAGGTTCTAGAAAATTCCCGAAAGTTCTACAAGGTTCTAAACTGAGTGGCGGAATGTGTCGGTGTGTCTGTACATTCATAAATTTCTTCTGTGAGGAAAATGTTCCAGAAGGTTCGCGAAAGTTCTATGACGATCCAAACAGTGTACTAAAAATCTACGCGTGCGAAGCCGCGCGGGTACAGCTAGTAAATAAATAAATGTAAAAAATTTATATTTAAAAGAAGTCTGATACTTCATCTATCTCTCGATCTTATATAGTGAAAAAAAAATTATTAAACACACTTAGAGGTAAACAAGCTTAATATTATTTAACGGTTTTTATTAAATGAAGTATATAATATAACGATTATCGGAAGTGTTCGAATCTCCTAGATGTAATGTTATCTCCAAAGACAGCTTATATAATTATTTATTTATTTATTTATTTAATATACAGAATAATTTTTTTTTTAAATAACATAAGACAGTTAAAATAATAATACAGTTAAAAGTTACAATAATAATAGTTAAAAGGTAATAATAATAATAATAATAATAATACAGAAAAACAAGTTAAAGGTACAAATAATAATAGTTAAAGGTAAAATAGAAAGATTTATTGTCCATTTCAATTTCGTTGGGATGTAAACAATTGTATCAGCTTTGTCCTATAAACAGTTATACTATCAGCAAAAATGTCAGCCGCCTCTGCATGCTCATTCCCTACTGAGTGTAATCTGGGAATTACAGAGTTTAATTAATTTAATTAAGTTTATTATGTGAGTATGTCGGTGAATTTATCTTGATATTGTATAGGATAACGGCAGGCAGTAAACGTTTAACGTCGTTTAAGGATCGAGGCGTTAGATTTGTGAGCACCCTGACATTTCACGATCACGTTGAGGCGGGCAGTGGTAATGTATTCAGAATGTTAGGATTAGTTCTGCGTACTGCCAGGGTTTTCGAGAATACCCGCGTACTGAGAATTATTTACCACTCCTTGGTGCGAAGTAGACTCGAGATTTAGGGGCCACATCAACTGCTGGTGGAAAAAGTCCAGAAAAAATTTCTGAGATATCTCTACATGAGAGAGTGCGGGTGTTATCCTTGGCTCTACCCAACCGAGTTTCTCCAGGGTACGCTTGGCTACAATAGTGTAGAGACCAGAAGGAATCTGTATTTAGTTAAGGGTAATAAATATTTCTGAATTTATGCGTTTAGAGCATTTGTTTTGTATGTTCGTGATAATAAATTACCTTAACATATGTAGATTGTTTTATATTCCAATACACAGGACCAATGGTACATCGTTATGCCTGTTGGAAGAGCTATCGCTATGCTGAACAATACCATTTTGTATATTGATCTGTTCTTTGTCTCCAAATAGGTTTTCCGAACTTTTGTGACTTGTCATCAAGCCGTTTCCCCGCGGGGATAGAAAGAGAATAGAGCGCCACAATATTCTGTCATATCCTTCGCCTACAAGCTCAATGATCGTTGAGGCTCCTAACACGACCATCCACCAGTATCTGGTTAATCTGGTCATGCCACATCTTCCGCGATCGTCCTCTCCTTCTGTGTCGTCATCACCAGCGTCATATATTTTTCTTACCATTCTTTCTTCATTCATCCGCTCAACGTGCCCAAACCGCTTGAGCGACCTCAAATATAAACGTCGTGTTTATAATGAGTTTTAAAATTTATAGACTGATGAACGTGTCAAATAGCCGGATCATGGCTTGCGAACTGACTGCTGCTAGGAGCTGAAGGATGAATGTACTCGTGAACGCGCTGGATTCGAAATGAAGGAAGTCATTTCAGCAGCGTCATTGTATCAACTGACTGAAGATGACGTGTCAACGTATATCATCACATCAATTTGACCTTTCCACTCGGAAGTCTGCGGCGAATCATCGTCGCTGATAATCGCTTCTAGGAATATAATACGGCGGTGTGAAATACATAATGTGTCGACTAAATTGCAACGAATTGCGCATTCAAATTCTTACACGGACTGTAACAAAGCTATCCCATAATACGGTATGGGTAGATTTCTAACTAAATTAGAGACGAAAATATTTTTTAATTTATCTATTTATTTTCTTTACATTTTTTTAATATCACTAGACCCACAAAACGCCTAAAAAGACGTTTGTCTGCAGGTTTATTTTCACAATTAATGTTACAATGTTACTACATTTCGTTCATTGTATAACCAGAAGAAAAAACAATTTTAAGCACATGTATATAAATTAATAATACTAATTTAAATACAGCTAATTAATAATTCATGATCAGATACAGTAATGATACACATCACATTAATTCACAGGTCACTTATATCGTTTGATATCAACCACTTTCTGAGTTCTGGAGTCGTTAGACCTGTAGGAAAGGTGCTTTGTAGTTTGTTCAAGAGATGGAAACTAGATATTCAAATGTCTTCAGTCCATATTTATTTGTTACTAGCTGTTCATACCCGGCGTTGCACGGGTTAAGGATTAAGCTAAAAATATATTTGTGAGGGTAAACAAAAGTTCGATTCGAACGGTATAGATTTGCATCAAAAATATATCAGGTGAAGGGGAAAGGGTAAAAGAATAGGGGGGAAATGTCACCAACGTTAACCGCCGAGTCCTAAAGAATATTTTTTTCAAATTATGAGTCCGATCGGTCGAACAGTACAGATTTTCATGAAAAATATATCAGGGGAAGAGGAAGGCGTAAAATAATAGTGGGGAAATGTCGCCTATGTATGCAAAATTTGCATCGAATCGGACGAACGGTGTGGATTTGTATAGAGAACAGACAGATAGATAGACAGACAGACAGACGGACATTGAGTTTTATAGGTATAGATTATTGGAACAATTAAAGTCCGATTTGTAGCGCGTCTTGTATCTCTGCCATGAGAAACTATCTTTTTGTATATTTCATTTTCGTGACTTTCCTTCATCAGCAGAATAAAATTAACCCATGAACTGGCACAATATTGACGGATGAATACACTTATTTAATATTTTGTCTTTGTTCAAAAACCTGTGGGTTTACCACGGGTGCAAGGCTAGTTAGCATATTTCAAAAGTGCGTCATGTTTTACGGGTTTATCAATAAATTACCAAACACAATTACAAAAAATCGCTTCACTTCGTGACATGAATATTTTTTGCCATATATTGACGTACGATTCATGCCTCCACCTCACATAGAACCATACGCATTATAATTTGCAGGCTTAGGTCATCATCATCATCATCATTCTTGGCACTGCAACCCTTGGTGGGTCTTGAGATATCTTTGAGGACGTTGTCACTCCATCTTAATTTTGGCCTTCCTAAGCTCCTTCGCCCTATTGGCCTTGAGTTCAGCAAGGACTTTGGTGCTTGATACTCGGACATTCTCTCCACATGACCCAGCTACCGAAATCTTCCCAGTTTTATAAATTTTGTAACGTTTGGCTCCTTAAACAGAGTGTAGAGCTCATTGTTGTAACTTGCAGGCTTAGGTCACGATTAGAAGATTATGATCTCATTCTGAGAAACGCACTTCTTGCCATCTCTATTCGAGTTTTTTATTGCTTGTACTTAAGTGCTTGTATTGCGTGACTCTTTCTATTGGTTCGTTTTTGATGGTTATAAATAACTCTTTTGATACTATTAACAATTTGGTTTTGCGAGTCTTTCATTTCATTCACGTTTTTTACCAGTGTTTCAATAGATATTGTCTGCAAATAGCACTGTATCGTCCGCAAATCTAATAGTCTTCTTCTTCATGGGTTTCAATCCGTGTGATTGGTTTGCAGCAAAGCACATCTCCTTCTCAATTCCGCTCGGTCTCCGGCGATGCTCTTCAACTCTGTGTAGGAGGCACAATTCATATTTTGGCACGCTTGCTCAAGATATTCGCGGCGAGGGCGCCCTCTAGCAATCTTTCCCTCTACCATTCCCTTCAGTATAGTTTATAGTAGATTTTAATGGCGTAAAATATGCCCCATCCATTCTGCACGCCTTTTCGAGATGGTATTCATCGTGTGCCTGGTTTCATCGATCCTGCTGAGAACCTCTTCATTCGTAATGTGGTCTCTCCAGGAAATTCCTAGGGCACCGCTGTAGGTCCACATCTCGAAGGCTTCTAATCGTTTTTTTTTCTCTGTCGCCAATGCACCATGTCTCACACCCACACAGAAAAATACTCCACACATAATTTTTTATTAACTGCTTGCGGAGCTTTATGTTTACATTGTTGGATTCGAAAATGTTTGATTTTTTGTTAAACGCAAGTTATGCTTGGTGGATGCGACTGTCAACCTCTCTTTTTGAAAGGCCATCCCATGTGATTTTACTCCCAAGATAGACAAACTCTTTTGCGTTCTTAATTGCAGCTCCTGATATTAGTATATTCATTTTTTGTTCGTCTCTGCTTACCAATAGTTCTCAAATCATTATACTTCATTAAAGCGCAAATATGAACGGGGTCATCAAGTTTGTGTTTACTGGGGTATTATGCCGTGTTGTTAAAACCTTTCGGGCCGACGTTTCGGCCCGAACCCATTGCAGGGTCCATCATAAGGGCTGATGTGTTGTCTTGAATGTTGGTGTTGTGGTTAAGTATCGGCTTGCAATACCGTGCCGAATACCCCAGTAAACACAAACTTGAAGATTCTGAGTGGCCGTGAAAACCTACGAACATTGATGACCGGGGTCACTTTGCACCCCGCTCTATTATCATCCCTATCCGGCGCCCGAAGGTTAAACGCCGAGCTGTCAGATATCCGAATGGACGACCGCCGACAGCACTCGCGAATTATTACGGTCGATAGCGCGACGCGATACAAAGCATAGACAGCGGCATTCGCGGCCGCCCCCGCGCGCCGAAAGGTGGCGCGGAAATAAGAGGCCAGGTACGCTGTCACCTTCTTTTGACGGCCTCAAACAATGGGACAAAAGGGCTTGATCAAAATACAAGTACCCCCCCCCCCGCCCGCTGCCTGCCGCCACTCGAGCGGGGCGGTCTTTGGCCACGTAACAATGTTTTTGATTTTAGGTGCCTACTCTGAATTCGCCCCTCTGTCGAAATAATTCAGCTTACGAAGGTGCTTTATATATTTTTAACGGCAGGCAAGTATGGACGGATAACACAGGGTCACCGAAAAAAAAATATACTTAAAAACTTGCTTTTTTATTGAGTTTTCTTATGAGCGGCGATCGTGGGCCAATAAATAGGTGTATGATACTGGCTTGTCATGATACTAGAAGGAATGTGTATTTGATTATTTATGATTTGATTATTATTTGAGTCGTTTGTAGAAAGTCTTTCTAATTATCTTCTCGGTAACTAACAACATCTTGGTTATTTTTATGTGATGGCTTTCATGGTCTCGGTATCAATTGTTTGATGGGGTTTAAGACGTGTTCTTGTGTAATACCTACAATACACAGGAGATTAAGAAGCGCATAGTGAGCTGTTTTTCCGCCTACAAAAGCAGATAAAATCCAGACTGCTGTCCAGAAACATCAAGATATTAGTGTACAAGATGCTTATTAGGCCAGTGCTCACGTACGCAGCTGAGATGCGGATAATAACTAAGAGAATGAGCGAGCACTGGACGTTTGGTTCTAGAAAATGGACTTTGGCGCAGACATTTCAACAACGAGCTCTATACTCTGTTTAAGAAGCTAAACGTCACAAAATTTAAAAAACTGGGAAGACTTCGGTGGCTAGGTCATGTGGAGGGAATGACCAAGCATCAAGCACAAAAGTCCCTGCTGAACTCAAGGCCGATAGGGCGAAGGAGCTTAGAAAGGCCAAAATTAAGATGGAGCGACAACGTCCTCAAAGACATTTCTGCCTTGGAGATGCTGAACTGGAGAGAGCTGACACTAGACCGAGATGGAAGGAGGCCAAGACCCACCGGGAGTTGTAAAGCCAATAGTGATCTACACCTAATACTAATAACACCTACTGTAGCTTTTCTTATTGCTTAATATATATTAATATCTTACCTATTTTATGTACAAGCCCTAAACGGCGTTAAATAAAAAAAATAATTACTTAAGAGAGCGCAATCATAGATTGTTTCACATTCCAATATACCTACAGGACCAACCTGCCGTTGTATATGCACGTGTTATGATCGACTTATATGCCCCATCGAGGTCATCAAGACACAGTGCATTATTCTAAACTCTGTAATTCCCAGACTACACTCATTAGGGAATGAACATGCAGAGGCGGCTGACATTTTTGCTGATAATGTAACTGTGTACAGGACAAAGTTAATAAAATTCTTTACATCTCAACTAAATGGAAATGGATAATAAATTTTTCTTTTTCTGCTTACTACTTAAACTTCTGTTTTTAATTTACACAAATCTATAAGACGTACTTGAATCTTTTTAACTGAAATCTATTTCTTCTTCTTACTACTACTTACAATCATTCCCTTCTTACTACTTAAACTTCTCTTTTTAATTTACACAAATCTATAAGACGTACTTCAATCTTTTTATCTGCACTCTAAATTTACACAAATCTATTATATGTACTTGTACCTTTTAACTGTATATATGTCTTATGTTATTTTTTAAATCTATATTTTGTAAAAGCCCATAAGGGCGTTAAATAAATAAATAAATGTTGGAAGGGCTACCGCTAAGCTGAACAATATCGCATTGGATATTGATCTGTTCTCGAGTAAAACATCGTAGATCGACTGATCTGATGAAAAAAAACGAGATATGCAGCGCACCTAGCTGACACTAACCGAAGTAGGATCTACGGAAATACGCGGATATCACAGCTTCGCAGAGAGAGCTGGACCGCTTCGCCGAGACGCGATTCCCATTGATCTCCCAGCGTCTGGATGAGAGCGAATGGATTCCATAAATTTGACATAAAACGGCGGATCGAGGCTCGGAGCCGCCCATAAAGGCGAGCGCCCAGATAACTCACGCCCGCTGCTGTGTTTGTGTAAATGTTTTATTCTCCCGGGGTAAGAAAGGAACAACGGTCGTAAAATTTGCTCGGCGATAATAATTCCCGGATTCCATACGCCCGGGCGGGGCGTTGAGGCGCACTTCGCTGGAACGCAACGCGGAAACGTGCATTTCATTAAATATATATATATATATATACTGTAGAGACTTGATTATCCGGACCTCAGTTACACGGATTAGCGATTATCCTGATTATCAAATGCGGTCAAATAACTTTGTGGGTAGTTTAATCCGTGCGTGCATCGACATGTCGCAACAGTGTTTACGTCGTTCACGCGTTTTCTTATTATTTTGACAGTTTGGTACAATCATTACTCTGATGCGTTGCATCGTGTCACGTCTGCGCTTAAAGATGCCAAAGCCTGAGAGAGTTGTGTTATCGTTTAGAGATACAATAAATTAATATTATTGATTCATTAAAAAAAAGGAGAAACCGGTCGCAAGTCAGCTGATAAGTATGGTATAGGTACTTCCAAGGTAAGCGATATTAAGAAAATGCTTTTAATAAACACCTAGAATTATGTGTACGCGGGCGAGGTAAGTTACCTTTCTAGAATTAAAAATACATTATGTAGGTGTACGGTGTATATGTACAAAAATTGCTTTTCTTCATACATTCAGTTATCCGGATTTTCGATTATCCGAATGCCTTACGACAGCAATTAGTCCGGTTAATCGAGTCTTTACTTAGTAGCAGATTGATAAATTTTATTTTTCTTCTTCCTCAGCTTTCATCTCTTCACTGCTGGATATAGGCCTCTTCCATAGCCTTTCATCCTTCCTTGTTATTTGCTAATTGTAGTCATTTCTTCGGCTATATCGTCGACAGTGTGTGTTCTAATAATTAGTGATGCAACGAATACGAATATTCGTATTCGCCGAATATCGTCACGAATATTAAAAACAAACTATTTATAACTGAACGCAACACAAATTATGGTTTGGCTGTGCACCGTGTATCCGAAAACACCTACGCACTCTATTATCGGGGATCCCCTTAACATTGAATGAATGGATTTGTTGAGTTCTCAAGTTGTCAATTGTTTCACAGCATAACATGAGTTCTTACATCTAGTTTCGTTGGGTTATTAATAAGGTTAGGTGCTCATTTCATATAGTTTTTGTTTTGTAATACATATTTTCTTTCCATTTTATTTCCGTTGAGTGTTAAGTTTTATAAAATAATTTCAAATTAAATCTAATAACATGACCTCTCGTAAGCGTGAAAAAAGTGATATCTATTTTCGACCATTGGGAATGTACAAACGGATAAAAGAAATGTTGTGCTTTTTGAACAAAAATTTGCCGGTGATAAATTTTAATTATTAAATCTCTTAATAAAAAAAGAACAGTGGTGTATTATTTATTACATTGTTGAATTATTCGAATTCGTATTCGTCGAATAGTAGGCTTGATATTCATATTCGTATTCGTAGTTTTCGTGTGATGCAACGAATACCCAAATACTAATAACCCTTGCTGAGACGTGAATGTTTATAAGTAAATTAAATTAAATTCATATATTGTTGAATTTACTTTTAAATGAATTTGTATATTGTATTTTTTCACGAGTTTTTGTATTTATTATTCAGGGCACGTATTATTAATAAATAAATAAATAGATAATTGAATATCTAGCTGATTTTTTCGACCAGTAAGAGAAGGTTTTTTTTTATGTGATCACGTGTGTGATAAGGGTGGAACTGTGAAGGCAGCGAGTAACGAAACCATAACGGGGTCGTCTCGGGTGGAAATGTTGGTACAAGGTGACACATTATTATTATTTGTCGTGTCCTACCTTTCTCAACATCACAAAAGAGAAGAAAGCAAGACGGGAAGACCGGGGGAGGGTGGTGGAGCGCCACACGAAACAAAATTGATCGAACGCCGTCACGCGATGGCGGTCTCCGATCGGTGAGGGAACCGCGCCGAGAGTCGATATCGCCGGAACGCCGGTTCCAGTTCCACGCCCGGATAAATAGCGGATCTTTTGCGGGGGTTACAATCAGAAGCGTCACTTTGCATATGACGCAATATATCGTCACGAGAGTCTAAAACGATAGCAACTGCGCATTATCGAAGTCTCTTGAATGGTCCACATGAATCTAGAATCTACTCGGATATTTTAGAAAAAATATTAAACACATAAGGAGAAATTAGCCGAAAGTTCAGGAACATTCGCGAGACCAACATTTTTGTATAAAAGTAACGAAAGGCGCGCGCACGAGCAGAGTTATTTCTAACATTTCTGCGATTACACAGATAAAAGCGAGCGAGTGAAATCAGGCGCGAGTGAGTACTTACGCGCGAAATTGAGCAAAACTACTGGCGACAGACAAAAAGTGCAAATATGTAATTGCAAATTTACGATAAAATTCGTGTCCAGTGAATTGGTGTAATAATAGTTTAAACTGCTTTTTTGTCACTTTCACAGTTGAAAAAAATTATTTTAATTATTAATTTAACACAATGAGTATAGAACTATACACTTTTTTTTCATCATTATCATTTATCATCATCATTAATTTTTCATTTCCCGTATTTTGAGTCTTTACTCACTAAATAAAAGTTCTAAAGTATGAAATGTGCCAATAAATTACTTAATTATAAAACAGAATGCCGTTGGCAGCGTCGTCAAATATTTATTTAAAAAAATTATTTTGAAAAAAAAATTCGACTAAAATATTTTCAAAAAAAAAATTTAAAAAAAAATAGGTACATAATTTTTTGAAAAAAAAATTTTTCGAAGAAAAACTACAAAAACTTACAGACGTTAAACGAAGTTACGCCTACGGACGGACAAGACAACAAAAGTATTATAATTGGGATAAGCAATTGTTTTCAATCGTGGCTTATTGACTTACGCATTAAGTGGAGATTGTGAGGAAATTGCAAGACTTGGATGGAAATTACCTGAAAATAAAGAGAAATAAAAATTAGTATTTTAAGTAATTAAAGCTGGGTTAAATCTGTGTAAGGAAAAATGGACAAGAGTACATATATAAGTCAAATATAACATTTTTGCATGATTTGAATGAATTTATGACTTGCATTAAAGCGAATGAATTTGTAACATTCTTAACAATTAGGTACATTAATGATAGTGCAACGTTTTACAGACGATAAGTCAGAAATATTGGAAAAATACGCAAAATTCTTAAGTTTTCTCCATAAATATTGATATGGATGGATATTAGGACACATGAATTAATATATTAATCTAACTGAAAAGTATTGTGAACTACCTCTGTTACAACCTGTATATAACTCATCATCATCATAACTCTTGGCTCTATAACTAACCCCTGGTGGGTCTTGGCCTCCTCAAGAGTCTTCCTCCACTCATCTCGGTTTTGTGCTAATTTTAATTTTAATAATTTTAAGTGACTTTGTACATTGAATAATTAATCAACCATTAATTAATAAATCAATTGATTTCCAGTGTTTTCGTTTGTCCTCTCGCAGCCACGACACGTGACAATATTTAGTAAATTTTAATTTAATTTAAATTTCACTAAAAATAAAAAAATAAAATTAAAATGATCACTCGTAGGGGACAGCTAATCACTGCACAAACGCAGTCATACCCGTTATATTTCTCCTTGTCATCTTTTTGATATCAGTTGGGCTTTGACAGAACCCTGTATATACAGGGTTATTTGGAAAACATTAATAACGAAAACATTAATAACCTCGCAGGACTATATTCCTGACTTGATTATGAGTCGAAAATGTGCAAGCTATTTTGACCTAGTATCAATAGTTACGGAGATATGCGACATCAAAGTTTTCATTTTTTTCAATACTCTTGACTTATTTTTTATAAAACGCTGGACTATCATTACAGTAATTTATATCAAATATGAAAAATTCATTCCCTTTAATACAAGTCAAATAAAATAATAAAAACCTTCGAATTCCAATTGGAAATTTTTCGGGGTTTTTATCATTTTATTTAACTTGTATTGAAAAGAATGAATTTTTGCAATCGATATAAGTTACGGTAATGATAGTCCAACGTTTTACAAAAAATAAGTCAGAAATATTGAAAAAAAATGCAAAACTTTGATGTCGCATATCTCCATAACTATTGATATTAGGTCACGATAGCTTGAATATTTTTGACATAATCAAGGCAGGAATATATTCCCGCGAGGTTATTAATGTTTTCCAAATAACCCTGTATATAACCAGGAGAATACACACAAAAATATATTTAACATTCGCATCTTTTTTCATCACGAAACGATGGTATACCGTGTTGTGGAGATTACCGTGTCTGCAAAGTGTTGAAGAAACGGTCAGGGGTTAAATCCATTCTACAACACGAGACACCAAAATATTTGTCATCGCGATAGCGCGGGTGTCGTAAACATTTTTGTTTATTTTTTCAACTCTCGATGCTGACGACCGGAGAATGCGGTCGACTTGAGAAACCGCGCTGGCTTACCTGGGCTCGATGCCCAACTGATATCAGAAAGATGACAGGGAGAAATGTGACGGGTGTGACTGCGTGATCATTTTTAATCTTTATTAAAATTATTTTTAGTGAAATTTAAAATAAATTAAATTTTAATAAATTTTGTCCCGGCTGTCGGAGGACAAATGAAAACACTGGAAATTAATTAGTGATTTACTAATTAATGATTTATTAATTATTCAATGTACAAATTCACTTAAAACGAATTAAACAAAAGTCTAATAATCAACACTATTTCACAATATATCACTCGTCAATGAACTTTATTATCGATGGGTAACACTTATTTATTATATTCAATTTTCGCTTAATTTATCGCTTCGATTAAATCACGACTGGCCGCTCCGGGCGTCACCTCGCGACTCGCGACCGATTTCGCACCAAACGAACTGTCAAACCACGACAACTCGCGGCGGCCTAGATCCGCCCTATTTATATCCAAATGCTGGTATTTCCGAACTTTCTAGATTATTCTAACGTTTACGAGAAGGCTCTCGTCGCTTCTCGGTTGTTTCTTCCAGGCGTTTCCCGAATGTTGTAGATCACCCTAATTGCTGTAGGACGTTCTAGATCCCTCGATAGTGTTGTGACATATTACAAGGGATACGTAGGTAATATATGGTTATACGACATATTCGATGACATTTTTCGTGAATATAAGAAAACTATTACCAAATTTGCGAAATTAGCTATTAGTCTCTTTGTTCAGTCTCACCCTGTTCAAGCTCACTCTATAAAATCACTTTTTTCTGGTCTTGCTTTATATGTTTTAGCCTTTACTTTTATCTCTATGTTTGCTGTGTTCACATTTAAGTGATGAAAAGTATGAAATGTATTGAAAAAATACTAGCATTTGTCGAATTGGACCTTAAATAATTGATTTGTATTTGTATGTTTTTTTTTACTATATTATGACTTTCAAAGCTTGTGCAATATCTTTTCACTCTACATTATACCATTTTTTTGTTTTTAATTTCTATATTATTATGTTTTTCTTATGCTTCTGCTTTCAATATACTTGCTTTTTACTTTGTACTATATTTATCTTTATTAATTCGTATCTATATTTTAAGTATTTACTCCCTTTATATTAACTTGTGGTGTCTGTTTGTTTGCCGTCAACAAAAACTTTGGAACGATATTTGACCCTTTTCCCGTGTTCCAATTGAGCTGAAACTTGGCAAGTAGACTCGTGGCAACGATCAAGAAGATCTATCAAATTTTCGTTTAAAAAAATAATAATTATAGTATAATTTCGGATTTTTAGAAATTTTATTGGTTTTTTTCAAATTGGAATCATTACAAATGTTTGATTACGGCGGCCCGGTAACGTCGCGGAATATTTTCTAAATTTGAATTACTCCGTCGGTATACATAATAGGTACTTCACTACGAATGTCGAAAATCTAAATTGACTGACGAATGTTTTTAGAATTTAATCTTCAAAGCATGAAGTGTTTTATCAAAGCTCAAAACATCTGACATTTTAGAAATATATTAAATTACTGTAAGTTTCGTGCTATGTTATATGTTTTAATTCGTCTTTAATAGTTGTTATATTTTAGTGTAATAAAAACTTGGTTTTTATGGGTTAATTTTTTTATTTTTTTATTTTTTATTTACAAATATGGTACACATACAATTCTTATTTTATTATTTTACATATCAAATTGACATTTTGTAATACTTTGTAGTCATGTTATATGTTTTAAATTGTTTGTGAACCGTTCAAAAAAAAAAAATACACAAAAAATAATCTGAAACCACAAGCCACCGGGCACATGCACCACGAGACCGGGCAGGAACGCAGCCCGCGGAATGTCGCGCAGAGCGAGGCTAGCTGCACTTCAGGAACGCTGCGGCGTGATTACGGTGTTTGCGACAGGTATTCAACTCCATTACAAATTCCAACACCGCACTGTTAATGAAACAATATTGCGCCAATTGGCCGTCGCCCATCGACAATGCGCGCACCGCAGGATCGACCGCGTCGGCCCTCCGGGACGCGAACTGGAAAAATAGTTTCCATTTCCAATTCCCGCCATCGAAACTCCAGGACATCCACCGCACAACGAATCAAATAATTCATTATTCAATTTTTTTTCACACGAAGCAAACACATTGTGGTGAGACGTAATATCTTTAAATAAAATATCAATCTGTTTGACGCCACTTTATTGAGTTATTACACTACTGGTTTCAGCCCACATCTGAGCCTTCATCAGGATTGAATATTACTAATCAAAAACAATCGAGAAAGCATGAAGGGAAGAAAAAGACAATGTAAATTTTGGTGGGGTAAAGTTAGAGAAAGGTGGTATGGGTGGATGCAGTTATTCGGAAGGGACACATATCTAGAATTGGGCTATGCGATAAATCTAAAATTTTAGAAATTAAAAAAAATAAAATCGATTCTTAATAAACAATTAAGATTAAAGTAGCCGTCTTTGGATTTCTGAAATTATCATCTTTTGGCATATTAAGGATATTTTTTTCTTTTTAACGGAAGTTATGCATTGTAGTGGGGCATGTAGCGAAAGCATGTAACGAGACCACGAAATGCACTTGACATTAGTGTTCCAGTAATATCTAAATATAATAATTTAGTTCGAATTCACTGCTAAAAAACGAAATAACACTGCTGGAGAAAGACTCGAACCTACATGACATAGCCACCACTGACTCCCTCTAGCTCGTCAAAAATATACTATATTTTTATTTTTAAATTATTTTTTTTATTAGGTTCTATTCAGATATAATTTAACATGCTAAATATAATAATATAAAATAAATAAATAAATAAAATGTTATTGTTGATATTTTTGTCCTTAGTCCTCCTCACTAGGGGTTCCTGTGCTGAGGCGGACTAGTTTATACCTATTTATTTTCTATTTTTAAATTTCTACGTCGTTTTTAATATTCCTTTTAATTTATCTGCATCGATTTGATTTAGCCATAATTTTATCTTTTTTTTTGAACTCTTCAATCTTTTTAATATTTTTGAAGGTTGGAGGAAGGATGTTAAAGAGTTTTGTCGCAAAATATATATGTATATAGCTTCTTTGGCCAAAAGTTGTGTTGAAAGTTGGTATATTTCTATTTACCATTTTACTGCCTCTCGTGTTATATCTAAGACACGAACAGTTAATTTAAGAAAGTTTTGGTTTACAATTTTTTTTTATATATTCGAGATTACATTTTTGTGAGTATGATTTTTAATTATTTTCATGAATAACTGTAATTTCGGATATTTTATACGCACCGTATGTATTACCGAGAAGCGAATCTCGATGTTTCGTTGGATCCTTATCCAACGTCATCAGGAGGACGACCTTTATCCGCGGGGGTGGAGGTCGGAATGATTAAAGATCCATAAAAAACTCCACAACAAACTGCATACAATTTACGCCCTAGAAAGCAGCACCTTTAATCAGTCCGACCTCCACCTCCGCGGGTAAAAGTCGTCCTCCTGATGACGTTGGATAAGTATCCAACGAAACGTCGAGATTCGCTTCTGGGTAATACATACGGTGCGTATAAAAAATATCCGAAATTACAGTTAAATATGTCTAACGACCGTAACAACAACCTTAACAATTTAATATTTTCATGAAATTCGATTAAATAATCGACAATGATCAGTGTAGATTTTTACAACTCATACTTTGAACGTCATTAATACATAATTTTGTATTTATTTTAGTTTTTAAGTATAACTTTTACCGCGCGTACACGTGTAGGTACACGCACGATTTTTTTCTACTCTAAATGTAAATCAATTCAAAATTGAAGCAAGTACCACCACAGCCGCGGGCGCTGGAAGATGGAAATATAATATGTCGGGGAACGTGTGGGAGACCACGCAAGATACAGTCCAGAATGAAGAAATTACGACTAACCGCAGAGCTGATCAAATCAGTTAGGACGCTTGGAATGTATGGGAATGAAAAAAATAGCTAAGTTTGTGTAACTCCGGATGAAATTTCGCATTTCAGTCGTTGAGTATCAAAACCTACCCAACCACAATTTTTTTTTAAAAATATATATTTAATTAAAAAATATTGATTATATTGTTTGAATATATCTACTTTTTTATATGAGTAATTCCAACAACATGTTTCAGAAAAACCTTTCCATCGTCAGGGTGTTTTATAACTGTCAAAATATCAGAATGAAATGTCTTTTGTTTCTTATTTTTCTAAATTATTTGAAAAATTATTTTTAAATATTATTACTGAAGTTCTTGATTACTCGCAATTATTGGAAAATTTTATAGAATTGGGCTAGTAGTTAAATTAAATTAAATTAAATTAATTAAATTAAATTTAATTATTTTTTCAAATAATTTAGAAAAACAAGAAACAAAACACACATCATTCTGATATTTTGACAGTTATACAACACCCTGACGACGGAAAGGTTTTTCTGAAACATGTTAGTGGAATTACTCATATAAAAGAAGTAGATATATACAAACAATATAATCAATATTTTTTTTAAATGTCAATCTACAATGTTGCTAAATCAATTGAAAAAAAATTTTTTTTGTTGTTTTTACAATTATTAATATCATTTAACATTTCAAATATGGTAACAATATAGTCTATGATCTGTCTCTATGAGAGTCACAAAACTCTCCTTAATTTACATAATGTCTTTACTTCAAATTTTTTAACATCACCCATGCAATATTCAAATATTAAACACGTTGTTGTAAGGTTTAAAACACTTTATATCTTATTTTTCTTATTATAAAAAATACAATTCATTAAACCACCCATCTTAATAGCCATGTGTCAAAGTAAAATCTGCCGACTAAAATTTTGTCATGGGTTTATTTAACTCTTTTTGTCTGTTTGTTTGTATGTTGTAGTGGAAACTTGTAATTGATTTTTCACCAACTTCCCGGCTAGCTAGAGCTCTGAAACTGTCAACATTTACGTAGAGTGGATGACTTTACATTATTAAATCATTTTCGAGATGATTTGGTAACTATTTCGATTTATATTATTATTCAACATTAAAAGTGCCATTAAAGTGTTAAGGTTCTTATAACGGTCGTTAGACATATTTAACTATAACTCCGCCCTTTACCTCCGCGAGTACAGGTCGTTCTCCTGATGAAGTTGAATAAAAATTCAACGAAACGTCGAGAATCATCTCTCGGATAAACATACGGTTCGTATAAAATATCCGTAACCAGTTATTGTTAAATTAAAAGTGCCTACATATCTTAGAGATTTGTCAATATCAATATGAAAAATTTGTTAAAGAAGTATCCCAGTCCTAACAAAATGTTACGATTTTCACGATTTTTTTAACATAAAACAAATTCCCATCACTTTAACATTTAAAAAAATTCCATTGATAATTGAAATTGGACTCAATAGTGTGCATCCTTCCTCGTGAAGACACAGTGGTGTCGAATCCGGTCGACGTATTTCTTTCTTTATTTATTATTTAAATATACCATTTACATAATAATATATACAAGAAATCCAAAGATTAGAACAGCAAAAAATTACAGAATTGACGTAGTATATACATAGTTGTTTAAAGTTATGACAGTATTTTAGAAAAAGAAGGTGTGAAGTATATAAAAGGTTAAACAAATAGGAAAAAAATAATTTGTTTGTGATTGCATTATGAATTCAGGACGGCAGCTTTTAGTAGCGAATCTTTATATTGTGCTAAACTGGAATTAAAAATATCAGAGATATGCGCATAGGTGTTACCTAGCCTATGCATTCTGGGTACAAGAGAGTTAAAATGCGAGTTAGTTCTAGTGCTGTCACAATAAAATAGCGTACATGAAACATAAACAAACACAAAATATCAGGGTGTCAATATGCGAGTTAATAATTTTGTAGAGTAAAATCAATTCGAGAAAGAGGACAGTAAGACAACGTGTGAAATTCTAGTAGGTAATGAATGTTTGGAACAGGTAGATGAGTTTGCGTGCTTGGGAAGTATGTTCGATAGAAGAGGGAATGTTGAGAAAGATATCGGGAGGAGAGTGACTGCGGGGAACAGGGTGAACGGTGCTTTGAACGCAATAGTTTCTAAAAGAAATATGTCTACCGAAGCAAAACTAGTGGTACATAATGGAATTCTGGTACCGACACTGATGTAATTTCGATGGCTCGATGGCTATTTGTATTTTTCGATATATAAATAGCTTCGTCTCTGTGAGACTTCTATAATTAATTAATTTTTAATCTATTTCCTATGGTGTTTTTAATTTCTCAACTATGAAAAGTCACCGCAAGCGTACGGCCTCGGAGAGTTCCTCTCCGCCTACCCCTGCGGGAAACGGCGCGACGGCGAGCGCGCGAGCGAAATAACACAGAAACAGCAACAAAAACGAAAGGAGTCGGGCAAGAAAGGATTAAGGCCATTAATTAGAGGAACATTCGGTGGTATCGCCCTCTCGCTCGCGGGCCCGTAACTAATGGGACGGCGACCCGCGCCGCCGGCCGGGCGGAGCGAGCGGGACGCGCGCTCGCGGCGGGAGCGGGACGGAGGCGAGAGGGTCACACTCGTGACGCGATATTATTGTGAAATGGATACCCGAAGAGGTTGCCTAAATTATTATCAATCAATACTGTATTTTTAATGGTATTCTGATACGGGGAAGATCGCCTCGCCTCGCGGCTTCTCGGCGAGGTTTCGGACGTAATTCACACATTTAATGACGTTTTTATTTTTAAAACAGACCCAACGTTGACAATGCGAGAATCCGTCGATAAGATCTACGTATATAAATATCATATTTTTGATATTCATTTTTAAAAATGTAAAAACCAAGTTTTTACAATACTCCCTTTCTCTCATTTTCGGGTTTCGTGTCTACCATATGCGTCGGAATCTCCATACAACTTCCAATGAAAAAACCATTAAAAATTTGAAAACAACAAAATTATACTATAATTATTATTATTTTTTAACGAAATTTTGATAGATCTTCTTGATCGTCTCCACGAGTCTACTTGCCAAGTTTCAACTCGATCGGATCACGGGAAAAAGGTTAAAAAAAAATTTGTACGAAAGTGAATAAAGGAATACCGGGGCGAGAAGTCTTTCTACGAACGAACATTGAACGGAGTCAATTAATGTATATTATAGATGTCTCACAGAGACGAAACTGTAGTTTTTTTATGGGAAAGTAGGTATAGAAGTCTTTTGGGTGTACATAGGACTTATGACCTATCTTATGGTTGGCTTAAGTGATCACTTTACACAATGTAACATTCGCCATTTCCACCCATGATAGAATATACCAAGCCTACTAATTTTTGGAAGTTGTATATATTTGAATTACATGCCACACTTTATATATGCATTGTAACGACCTTTCCATGCGCAAAGCCATTTTCAATCCCCTAAATCCCCACAGATGTCGTTAATGTCACTAAATGAGAAAATCTACAATTGATTTTACGGAATTTTTGAAAGCAATATACTTTTTCTGTGTAATGAAATTCACCCGAATTACTAACATTACACTAGGATACGCCAGGAAATATTATTTCCTATTTTTTTATCAAATTCCTTTTTTACCAGTATTTTCATTCAGAACAAATATTGTATATTATATAGTAATAAATATATGAGTCCTATGTATACCCAAAAGACTTCTATACCTACTTTCCCATAAAAAACTACAGTTTCGTCTCTGTGAGACATCTATAATATACATTAATTGATTAATAATGTCTCTGTGACATGAAATCCAGTACCGTTCTGAAAGATTTGAACAAACTCAAAATATTCTGATTGAACGGAGTCTACTAGAAGGTGATCAATGCAACAGGAACAGCGTTAATTAGTGCAAATTAAGAACAGTACAAATATAAGTGTGTGAAATATTCGGGAAACATTTAGCGAGTGTAAAACTAAGAACGGTACTACAATTTCAACTCGTGTCCAGTGACTTTCTTTGATAATATAAGTTAAATTAAATTAATTTCCAGTATTTTTATTAATATTTTGGAAAAAAATAGGACACTAGTAGGAAATGATTTGCTGGGCGCATCGACGATTACAAGTTGTTGATCGAACGCGTTGATGAGTGGCGTGGCTATTAAAGATTTTCGAAATTTCATATAATTTCAAAATTATAAATAGGTAAATACTAGTTTTTAATTTAAGAACCACATCACGAATCGGCGAAATTATTAACTTGTGTTTTAAACGATATCCGTCAATGCCTACACTAGCAAAGAGACCTTGTTTATTATACGAAACGCTATTATTATGGGTACTAAAGACATGTTGGTGAGTATCGCACATCCGGCCCTCCGTGCAACTTTAAATTTATTACTATTACACTAAAAAAAATTCGCCAATTATGACGGGAAATCATTCGAGAGTTTATTATCATTACATTTTATTTTCTATTCAATTTATCCACATTTAACGTTTGTTTTCGCGTAAAAGTAAAATATTATTAATAAAATGAGATTAAATGGCTTAAGTACATTGTGACTAGGTACAGCTAGGTCGTTTTGTGAGCAATAGCTCCCATATCGGCCCTACACTTTCGCCACTAAATTCGGCATTCTTTCGGCATGTTCCTACTCATTCCTACCAGGCAAGTACGTGCTGCCCCGCACCGGCCGCACAAACCGTTGCGAGGCGGCACAGCCGCCAATGCAAACCTATTTTCACAGTCCGCTATAGTGAAAAAATATTTTTTTTCGGGTGTAAATTTGTCAAAATCCATTTAAAAAAATATATTAAAAAATGATAATTTTTTTACTTTCACTATTTATTTATAACGATTAGATGTAGATGCTAACGCATCATCTTAACTAGTGTTGCTATTACTAAACTTAAGACTAAAGGATGGCGTGAGGAGTGGGGTGGAGATTAGAGTCCAATGGGTATTGGGAGTGGTCATTAGGCGCAGAAGAGAGGAACTAATAGATGGAGTTTGAATACTGATTACATTTTTGTTACTATTAATCGCTAAGTTTTCTAAAATACCTAGTTTTTTCCTTTTTTACATATGTGTATTAAATCTACGGTATTATTATTATTTTTATATTTTATTATTTTTATTTTTTGTAAATTTTTCTTCTTTTATCTAAAAAGATTAGTTGAAAATTTTCGAATGTCTTGTCGTATGTATCAAGTGAATCACTTAGAAAATTATGAAATAAAAACACTAAACTTTTTTTTCCACTACTTTATATTTGAGAATAACACTACATGTTTCGGAAACCTCCGTTTCCTTCTTCAGGTGCGCCTTGATTGATTGAATCACTTAGATCACTCGATTGAATCACTTAGACCTTGTCTATATGTCAAAGCTTCAAGGAATTTTCTTTGGATATTATCTACTCTGCTATTGTGGATTCCGTAATTGTGTGACTAGATTGTTTATGAGAACTCTAGTAAGCTTCTAATTAGGGATTTGTACATAGTAATTGGCACTGAGGTATCGGAAAATTCTATCGTTGTTAATCTATTCTATCGTAGTAAAATTATATCAATATCATCTACATGGTGGTTAAATTTGAGAGAGCGGTCTACGATGATTCCCAATCTATACTAATATATAAAGAGCTAAAGTTTGAATGTTTGGATTAGGAGGTAATCGCCGAAACTACTCATCCGATTTCAAAAATTCTTTCACCAAAATTTAGAATGGACTTTCAGAGTAGACATAGGCTATATATAATCCCGTTAAAATAAAAAATCCTTTCATGGTGAACTATTTTACAAATAAAGTCAACGAAAAAATGGTGTTTTTTACGAATGCTGCCTTAACGGTAAGACAAAAAGTTCTATAAAAAATCCGCGACGACATACATCTAATATCCAAACTGATAAAATATGAATAAAAGTTACTAAATATTTACGACTGCGAAGCCGTGGGTAATTTTCTATACAAATCTACATCGTTTGACCGATTTGACTAAAATTTACCTTTGTAAACCAATGGAACCTTTGTGTGTTCCCCACAAACTTATTTCAGCTACAAAATCCTAAACCCAGGCAACGCCGGGTACGATCAGCTAATATTTAATAATTTGTAAGGAATTTAGCGTCGTTCCTTATAAAATAGCGCTTGTCAAATAAGAAGACTTTAGTCATTCTTTCGGGAGAACGATTCAGCAAGCGATTCGGCGATGACTCCCCAGAACTAGGAAGCGGTCTCCTCCACCGGCACCGCCGAGCACCATCAATCATTGGCCAATTGTCCCCCACCCCCGCTCGCCGAGAACGTTTCAATTTCGCATCAATTATCCGGATTGCGCCGCTAATCGCCGAAATCCGAGGAGCGGAATATTGTTATTTCTGTCCGCGATTCGGGGAACCCACCTGGCGGGGAGCCCGGCCGGGCATGCGATGCGCGCGTTAAATAATTCCTCCGGTCATGCGATACTCGCGCCTTTAATTCCACCACCGGACGCCCTCTTCCTTTTTCTCTTCTTCTCGTCGTCCTCCTCTTCTTCTCTCTCACGGCGTCCGCGCACGCGAGTCCGCGGGGGTCGGTCCGCCGCGGGCCGAAGCGGCCGGGGTATTGAGTTGCGGTCGCGCGACAGTTGGAAAACGTTGATCCCGAAAATGGCAGCGATAATATTTGTTTATCGACTTCTTGCGTACACATTGAAGCGAAGTGGGTTGTTTTGATGTGTTTGCAAGTGACAAAGAGGCGCGGCAACAAAGGCAACGCAGCTCACCAAAAATACTCGACGATCGACAGACTTTCCATCCTAGGAAACGAGTATGCGCAAATTGCAGATATTCTCGAAATCTCCTTAACAAACACTTTACGGTTAATTTATTTCATTAAACTTTGTTAATACATAGATGAATATATGTCTCTGTTCTTACTGATATACTTATAATTATCTTTACTTAATTTGTGATTTATGTACTCGTACAGATAGATATTGTGTTTTAAATTTCATATGTATGTATATGTATACATTTTTAAACGATCATGTAAGCTGATATTATTCACATTTATAATGTAATCTGTTATATAGATATATATAAGTTTCTTATTTTATTGTAATAGGTGTAAACCGTAGAAATAAAATAAATAAATAAATAAGAAAGAAAGAAATTCTTCTTCTTTGTATGCCCCATCAGGTCCCCCCGATCACTCTAATGAAGGTCTCTCTGTCTGGAATAGTTCCTCCACGCTTCTTATACCGGTCCACTTTCGTATGTTTCGCAGCCAAGACATATGTCTCCTACCAGCCATTCAGCGACTCTCTATCTTGCCTTTTGATATTAGTTGTAGCGAGTGATGCTTCTCCGTTCCCAGATATGAATTTTTTCTGAGTTTTACTAATGATAGCAGTTCTCTATCTGCATCTGTATTAGTGATCATGTCGGTCCATGGGACTTTGAACATTCTCCGGTGAAGCCACATTTCAAAAGCCTCTAACCTGTTCATGGTATTATTAGAGAAAAAAATATGAAAGAAAATTGGCGCAGGCACATAAGTTTCTGTACATTCTGGTAGGATTCTCGGTGATCGCAGTTCACAGATTCGGTGAAGGTTCTTGCGTAAAAAGCTTGACGGCAAGAGCGATGGCGGAGAAACGTCTCGGAGATGAGCACGCGATGAGACTCGAGGTTCACGAAAGCTCGGCTTGGTACAGACTTGGACCAGCAGGAGAACACTCGACTGCGGCGGTGATACCAGGAATACCTCCCGGACCCCTCTTAAAAAGGCGAAGGCTGTTGGAGTTTTCCAGACAGATTAACCTGCCTGAGAGTACCCGCGTACGGCTTTCAGTAGGTACGTGCTTGACTTCTGCTGGAATAGGGTATTCTCCTAATGACGCAGTGAAATTTCGAAAATCGAATTTCCAAACATCCATACGGTTCGTATAAAATATCCGATGTTTCAATGATCTTAACCTTGGATTACGAATGCGAATGGTCAGATGTTACGTGTTTTCGGTATTATTTTATGGAGTGTAAGCATGGACGCTTACCGAAGAACTGACAAGGCAACTTGAGACATTTGATATGTGGATCTAAAGAAGAATACTCAAAACAAGCTGGGTGGATATAGTTAAGAATGAAGATGAAATAAGAATGGTTCAGAAGAATAAAGAAAAATCAGTTTTTAAAGCAATAAAAATCCGACAACTTGAATATCTCGGATATGTGATGGGACATCCAGAGAAGTACGATATCTTTTTAATTCCATTCAATTAATTTATTTATTCGATAATATGTACCTTACAACTTAAATTTAATGCATACATATTATGAAGGTATATCTCTATATATATAGATATATATCTATATATATATATATATATATTTAAATAAGAATATGTAATCAATTAATGTAGGAGAATCCTGCTTCGGAAAACCCCTTCAGACACATGGAATATATCAATATCCAAAGCGATTTTGTTCAGCATAGCTGTAGCTCTTCCAACTCCATCTCATAATGCAGGGAAAGATTGCTGGAAGTTGGGATCCTGTAAGAAGGAGAGCATCATGGATGAAAAATCTGAGACGGTGGTTTGGTCTACTGTACAGCTGTTCCTGGCCGCAGTAAACAAAGTTCTCACAGCCAACATGATAGTCAACGCAATAGGGCACGAAAATAAAAAGGAGACTTTATCTAGTACTTAATTAATATTCGTTAAAACTCGCAAGTAGTAGACCTTTTTCCATTTGTAAGATTTCTTAAAAGAGGTGTACTATGTACACTTCTTTTAAGAAAGACAATCGAATTAGTATGTGTAAGCCGTGCGTACGAGGTACATTGTTTTGTTGTATTGGTGTTTATACCCGTAAATACCAATACAGCGAAACAATGTTTGTCGTTTGGCTTGCACACACTAATTCGATTGTCTTTCTTAAAAGAGGTGTACATAGTACACCTAACCTAATCACTTCTAACTAGCCCAGTGCAAATGATCGCGTTCACTCTCATCGCCCGCGGGTACAATTTATCACTGCTGATGATGCGAGTTTATTGTTTAAGTCCCAAAAAACAATAGAACGTACCCACGGGCGAAGTAACAAATCGCGCGGCCCTAATGCGACCCCGCTAGGCCCCGCTGCAGGGCCCGCGGCGCTGGCAAAAGTGAAATCGCGCAAATTACTGTAGCATTTGTGAATAATCGGACACTATTTATTTTACTATAAATTCTCTCCTTTATGGCGGACGATCACGTTCTTCCAACTGGGGCCGGAAGACGAAGGAAATGAAGACGCGGAGTGAAAACATAGAGTGATGAAATTAAGGTAGCGTGAGAATTTTGACTAACTAACTAACTAACCATCACGCCGTTTCCCCGCAGGGGTAGGCAGAGAAGATTGAACGCCACCCTCTTCTATCCTGGCACACCACTTTTGCTTCGGCCACATTTATACATCTCCTCGTACACGTTCTACGGTTGTTGCGGCTTTTAACAGGGCCATCCTCAAATACTCGTAGTACCTGATCGTGCCAGGTCTTTCGCGGACGCCCTCTATTCCTGTTGCCTTCAACATTTGCCTCATATATTTTCTTAACCATCCTTTCCTCGTTCATACGTTCCACATGACCAAACCATCTCAGCACTCCTTTCTTTATTCTATCTACCACACTACAGCCAACATTGCATTCACTTCTAATTTGTTCATTCCTCACTGGAGAATTTTGAAACTAGTTTATTTATTTATTTGAGGGAAAATTAACAGCAGATCTTTATATTAACAAATATAAAATAATGGATATAAAATTATGCCAATTACACATTTTCCACTGAATATAGTAATTTATTAAAAGAAGTGTGACATTGTAAAAAAAAAAATTAAATTATTTTTTGGAGTGGAATGTGGGACGGGAGTACAATGGAAGATAAATTGTATGAATTAGATTGATTGTATAAATATTGTTTGTTTTATGTCCCTTATCGTTGAGTTAAAAATGTCAATGTGGTGATGGTTTGTGTTAAATGAATTTTTCTATCTGTAGATAAAGGAATGTTGAGCGAATGAATGAGGAAAGAATGTTAAGAAAGATATATAATGCAAATGTTGATGGCGCCAGAAAGAGAGGGCGACCGCGGAAGACGTGGCATGACCGGATCAACCAGATACTGGAAGATGGTCCCGTTAGAAGCCTCAACAACCGGAGAGCTTGCATGCGAAGAGGTATGAATGTGGATGAGGCGAGAGTTGTATGTCAGGACAGAAGAGAGTGGAGCTGTATCCTCTCTGCCTACCCCCACGGGGAAACGGCGTGATGGTAAGTATGTAGATAAAGGATTTTTGTTTCGACTTGGTCTTGCAAAGAGAGAGATGAAAAGTTGGTGAATGTCTACTATTGCGAGTTGGGATATGGAAAGATATTCGTTGAAGAAGTTCAGGACTATCAACCAGGTTGTGTGAAATTTTAAATAATATTACCGCATCAGCTATGACTCTTCGACAAGTTAGAAGTTAGTCTGCTTGTTGAAAAACTTCGAAGTCACCATTGCTTACTGAAGTGAAGAATTTAAAGTGATAAAATAGATTAGAGAGATACAAATAATAAATCATTCGACATTATGTCCACATGTTAAGTTTGACACATTATGTTTAACATATTAAATTCCTCTGTAACGCCATTGGCGACTGTGTGCCGCCGCATACAATATACGTATTTAGGTACATTTTAAACTATTGGTTTATTGGAAAATATTTGAAAAAAAAACAAGTGTCCGCGTCTTGTCAGTCTCCGTAGAGCTCCTCCGCCGTGACTGAGACCTTACTATTGATAATCTTAACTTGAGAGAGTACAGGGATTATTATTGGCTATACCCAACCGAATTTCTCTACAATAGTTACAATAGTTTAAAGACTAGAAGGAATTTACATTTTTTTTTTTTTTTTTTTTTTTAATTAAATAGAGATGCGAACACGGAATACGTGTCACATCAATATTCTTACTATTTTCAAACTAAGCTAAACGCTTGTGCTATGAAAATAGGACTAATTTGCTAGTCTGGAGTGAGGTTCGAACCCGCGACCTTTGGATCACGAGGCGAGTGTCCTAACCACAAGACCAACAAGCTACTCGATTTTTTACGATTTATTTGATTACCCATTTTCATCCATTATTGCGCGGCTTGTATAACAATCCTGAAATTATGCGGATCATTGTATGTTCCTGATAATATATTCATTTCGCAATTATTCGCTGGTGATTCGTAATTTGGGTTGGACAACGTCTGTCTAACTAGAAGAATCTGTGTGGAGACACAGGCATACTCTAGAAATTAGTTATACAATTAAGATATTAAAAATGTTCTCAGGTTTTCACAGTCTTTCAGAATCTTGTGTGTAGTTTTCTGGGATATTCTGCCGTGTATATCTGACCCCTCTGGCTGACGTTTCAGATCCCAGTGCAGAGTCCATCATGAGGACTGATGTGATGAAAGTCCCAGAAAAGTACACACTTCAGGGCTGATGTGACGAATATCCCAGAAAACCACACACAGAAATGCCTGTTGGGAGAGCTACCCCTGTGAAGAACAATATCACTTTGGATATTGATATTAAAGGGGTTTACCGAAGCAGGATTCTCCTACATCCTTGATAAAAAATATTATTTATTTATTTATATTAAATAATTGTTAAGATATGTGCAAATGAAATGCAAGTTTGTAATGTATACCTACGTTATTTATCAAATTTATAAAGTAGAATACATTTTATTTGTTTATTTATTTTATTTTTATTCAAATAAACAGTTGATATTTTTCCCATTATTAATTATTATAATTATAATAATTAAATTCCCAAAATGCAATAGGTACAAAAAAAATATCAACAAAATTTCATATACTCAGGCATAAAATTTTTTAATAACCTGCCAATCGAAATAAAAAATATACAAAATATAAATTATTTAAAAACAAATTAAGAGATCATCTCAATAAACACAACTAGACACCACCCTCAAAATCAAAAACGTTTCACTCCACTACTTCACCCCATATATTACACAATATAATGTAAAATAATTATACGTAACAATGCAAAGTACCTTGTTCGAGCACAAGAGCAATGCTCTTAAATAGAGAAGTACTATGTATAACACAATGCATAAGTTATATATACTTTTTTTACATATATGTCTAACCTCATTATGTTTAAACTATGTATATACACTTTTTTACATTTATACCCTTTATTTTTCTTTTACATTTAATCGTTTGTTGTATTGTAATTATGTATAAACCTGCTACTTTACACTTTTTTGCATATATACTTTTTTTACATATATGTCTAACCTCATTATGTTTAAACCATGTATATATACTTTTTTACATTTATACCCTTTATTTTTCTTTTACATTTAATCGTTTGTTGTATTTTAATTATGTATAAACCTGCTACTTTACACTTTTTTGCATATATACTTTTTTTACATATATGTCTAACCTCATTATGTTTAAACTATGTATATATACTTTTTTACATTTATACCCTTTATTTTTCTTTTACATTTAATCGTTTGTTGTATTTTAATTATGTATAAACCTGTTGTAAAAGGCTATTAAGCCGTGTAATTAATAATAAATAAATAAATAAATAAATAAATAAATAAGTTATGTATTTTATTGTTTTAATAAACTAGAAAAAATTGTAAAAAAACTGTATTATTATAATTAAAAAATATTCTAAAAAACATTACAAGTGCTACAAAAAATAAAATTTTAATTTTTAACCACGATTTTAAATAATCATTTTTGTCTTCAGAATTTTACTATAAAAAAAAACTAACACATATAAACCAAGTTTTTATTATACTCCCTTTCTAATTTACTAGTGGAAACAGATTTGGCGCTTAACCTACGCGTTGGGCTCGAGTCGGGCGATGCTACGAAAGCGAGTAATAAAAAATTTCGAAAAATCTAAAATTATACTATAATTTATTATTTTTTTAAACGAAAATTTGTTAGATCATTTTTATCGTCGCCACGAGTCTGTCTGCAAAGTTTCAGCTCGATTGGATCGCGGGAAAAGGGTTAAAAATCGATCCAAAGTTTTTTCGACAGACAAGCAAGCAAGCAGACGCTACGAGTTAAAAGAAAGGGAGTAAAAAAAGTAACCCATGAAAACCAAGTTTTTACAATACTCATTTTCTAATCTTCAGGTTTCGTGTCTACCATATGCGTCGGAATCTCCATACAACTTACTGATTTGGATGAAAAAACCATTAAAAATTTGAAAATTCCTAAATTATACTATAATTTATTTTTTTTAACGAAAATTTGAAGATCTTCTTGATCGTTGCCACGAGTCTACTTGCCAAGTTTCAGCTCGATTGGATAACGGGAAAAGGGTTAAAAACCGATCCAAAATTTTTTCGTCAAGCAAGCAAGCAGACGCCACGAGTAAATTAAAGGGAGTAAAGTAAATCACTTGTTCCAAATTTGACGATAGAACCAAGAGTTACATATATATATATATTTTTTTGTGTTTGTCATGGAACAAGCCAGTCAGTTAGTTGTCATCGATTCAGAAGACCACAGTAAATCCAACTCACGGATAAAAGAGCTTCCAATAATCGGCGATTCACTATACTTACACACCGACGTATTGATCAACTTTCACCTTTTTTCTCGCGGATGATTCGCAAGCCTGCAACACGGTTAAACCCCTTTGTAAAAAAAAAAGACCGTCCCGTTAGTGAAATTAGAAAACATCTCCAGATACACGCGGAACAGCATCGCATTCTGATTATTTAGACGCTCACAATGGGCTATCGTCGTCTGCAGAGAGCGCACCGGTCGTGTGACAGCGGCGCGCGGAACAATGCGCCATCAAACAGCCCGTCGTGACCTGATGCAGTGTGTCATGCAAATGTGCAGCGACGTGCAGCCGGCGAGGTGCGAAGTGTTGATGGCTGCGTGGTGCGCTTATGGGGCCGATTTCCTGTTGGGATAAACCGACGCCAAGCATAGATGGACTGCACACGTATTAGCAATCTAAGCGCGTCGCATTTGAATGCGTTTCTCGATGCGCGGCCGTCGGCGATGGCTTGCGCGCTGACCCCGCAAAAAGTCGTATTTCAGCAAAAACAAGTTAATAATTCTTTTTTTTTTCAATTGAATCAGCAACGTTGTAGATTGACATTTAAAAAAAATATTGATTGCATTATTTGTGTATGTCTGCTTCTTTTATTTGATTAATTACACCAACATGTTTCAGAAAAACCTTTCCGTAGTCAGATAGGCCGTCGTAAACCAGCTCATAATCCCTGGACCACCCTATAAAAGTCTTTCATAAACGTTTACCATATACCTAAATAACTTCGTCTCTGTGAGACTTCTACAATTTATCTTAAATTAATAATCATATCCCCCTGTGGACAAAATGCAGTAATTGTTATTAACAATTAACAAAACGCATTAGCAAACTCTGTAATCCTCAGACAACACTCATTAGAGAATGAACATGCGGAGGTGGTCGACATTTTTGCCGATAGTATAACTGTGTATAGAACTAAATTGAAACTATTCTTTATGTCTCAACTAAATGGTAATGGATAAATAAATTATTATTTTTCTTCTTTCTAATTAAACTTCTCTTTTTAATTTACACAAATCTATTATTTTATGTACTTGAATCTTTTTAGCTGCGCATCTGTATTATGTGATTTTTTATTTATTTTATTTTTTGTATATTTGTAAAAGCCGATAAGGGCATACATATAAAATATTAACAATATCATCCCTAGTGAAAAACTTTTATTATATTCCACGCTTACAACGTTTTGCATGACTTTTGCATTATATTTTTTGGCAGCAACTCAAAGTCCTCTACCGCGCAGCTCTTGCGTCTAGTCTCACTGTCTACAAACGCAAGTGACATGCCGTCGGCATGCTAATATTTCATTATCCATACTTAGGGTAAGTACTACTTAGTTGGTGTGGGAATTATACTTCAATTCTCTCCATAGGATTAAACAAAATAAATATGCACGTTCGATAAATGTAATATTTCGTCGATACCATCAGTCTCTCCCAAACCTAAGCGCAAAAGAGAATATTTATTAATTTACTAGCTGTGCCCGCGCGGCTTCGCACGAGTAGTTTTTTAGTACACTGTTTGGATCGTCATAAAACTTTCGCGAACCTTCTAGAACATTCTCCTTCCAGAACTTTCAAGAAATTTATCGAATGTACAGGAACCTTCTAGACACATTCCACCACTCAGTTTAGAACCTTATAGAACTTACGGGAATTTTCTAGAACCTTCTCCTTCCAGAATTTTCTAGAGCAGGTTTTTTCGGAACCGGAACACCGACACAGTCGGCGCGCCTATTTTGATACAATCTGAAGCATTTGTGACCTTCCCATAACAAAACAATGTGCTAGAAAGCAAATTTTCGTTACCCACTCCCACCCACGCACAGCCACCCCCACCAAACTCGCAAATTTTCGATGTGACACCAAGGGCTATCCACCACCAAAACCACCGATGGGTGGTTTTGGCTGGTTGTGGAGAAAACTTGGCGGATAGGGAAACACGGATTTCGTCAAGTTTTCTCCACAACCAGCCAAAACCATATATATATAATATATATATATATATATATATATATATATATATTGATTAATTGATTTAATTAATGATTTTCTTAAATATATTTTAACAAATGTGGGGTATAAAAGAAAGACAGTGATATACAAAAAAATTTAATGCAGCCAACGAGGATTACTAATTTATAATGTACTGAATTAGAGATTTAATAGGAAACAGCCTATGAAGTAAAAGAAAACATGATTTTGGAAGGACCGGAAGGACTGGAAGGAAGGGCGGAAGGAAGAAGGAAAGGTCGAATCATTAGTTATGGAGATATGCGACATCAAAGATTGCATTTATTTTCAATATTTCTGACTTATTTTAATGTAAAACGTTGGACTATCATTACAGTAACTTATATCGAAAAATTCAATCCCTTTAACACAAATCAAATAAAATATTACAAACCTTCGATCAATTTTTCAGGGTTTTTATCATTTTATTTAACTTGAATTACTTCGTAATTGATATAAGTTACTGTAATGATTGTCCAATTTTTCCAACAAAAAATTAGTCAGAAATATTGAAAAAAAATGCAAACTTTGATGATGCATACATCCATAAATATTGATATTAGGTCACGGCTGCTTGAACATTTTCGACTCATAATCAAGGTAGGAATATAGTCCTGCGAGGTTATTGTTTGTGTGAGCATGTAAACAACACACATTTAGTAGCGTTAGTGACGAAAATTGTTATATATAACTGTAGAGCATAAGATGTATTATATATATTATAGATTAAATATTGTATTATATTACAGATTGTACTTTAGATTATAGATATAGACAGATGTAGGGTATTAAAGCAAAGGCAGCAAAATCAAAAAAAATAATTGAATGCGGTCATCAAATATTAATTTAAAATGTTCTGAATTAGAAATTTTTATAGGAAACAAGATTTTGGAAAGGATAGATGCATAAAATCTATAATTTACCTCGTTTCTTTATATATCCTACCTATGATGTACCTGCGTGTGATAGCTTCTGTTTATATCCATATCCTCTTATATTTTTATACATCGCTTGTATCATAATTTATTATATGTATTATTATATGAAATATATATGAAACTAACATATTATTGTTATAATTCAGTATATTCCAAATTATTAATCTTCGATAGCATTCAAAATATTTTTAATATTACTGTCTTTGCTTTTATACCCCACATAATATAGATTACGATGTATTATAGATTGCATCATACTATAGGATATGTAAATGTAAACATGTAAGTGATTATAAATAGTATATTAATAATAGATTGTAGAATATACAATGTAAAATACTGGTTAGTAAAAGGGGATGTCATATTAATTAACTTAAGAAATAAAATTTAATAAATTAAGTGATTACGGAGGAGTACTCCTCAGATCCAGTCAAGGGATTAACCGTCTCGGGCAGAAGCATCTCCTTCATTATTAAAGTGACTCAGACCCGATCCTCGTCTGGGATTAAACATATCATTAATTGAGCTCATCTCAACGACACTTTGCTCCTCATCTGTTGACATCGAGCTTGAAGACTCCCAACACCTCTTCAATGACCTGTTCCCTCCGGGCATCCTCTTCGACAAATGTCCACCACTGCTCTGGCAAGAGTGGCATTTCGTGTTCAACACGAGATATACATTTAAAGGTTCGCGCTGCAAGTCCAACCAAGGCGGTGGCTGTATACGGCAGTACACAAAAGATTCGTCCAACTTCGGCCTTACGCGCTGATACGACAGCCTAGAAAAGGAAATTGTCCAGGGCATAACTACAGGACGAAGAAGGCCAGGATGGTCACCGCGCGGACTCATTCCATCTGGCTGATTCGACGAATCCATTCACCATTACAGGATTAAGGCATGTTTAATTTAATTTAATTAAGGCATACAATAGTTTAGAGACTAGAAGGAATGTGTATTTGATTACACATTTTTATCGATTGTTGCGCGGTATGATCGATAATCCTGAAATTATGCAGAGCATTGGTTTGTATGTTCCTGATAATTACACTAGACATCGTCAGCATAGATTGTTTCACATTCCAATATACAGGACCAACCTGCCGATGGTTATGCCTGTTGGAAGAGCCACAGCTATGCTGAACAAAATTGCTTTGGGTATTGATATATTCCATGTGTCTGAGGGGGTTTTCCGAAGCGGGATTCTCCTACACCTTTGACCAGATTTTATGTTATTTTTAATTTATTAAATATTTTCATTTTTGATATATACTTCCTAATATGTATGCCTTAAACATTTTGTTTGTCATGTACATATTATCGTGAAATAAATTGAATTGAATTGAATTGAAAATTGAATGGTTAAAACCGTTATTTCAACCGGTTACACAATAACCAAAAGTTATCCTTAAAACCCCAATATTGACAAGGACAGACGAAATATTCAATAAATTCCATGTTTTCCATATTAGACAAATATATACTAATACTGCTCTAAAATACACGTAGAAAAACAAAAATACACAATATTTTTGAGTAAGCACAATTTTTTTGAAGAACACAATTATGTTTTTTTTGGTTCCCAGAGGAATCGTGATTAATCAAGATACATATTATACAGCGTTTCTCATAGCTAGTGGCAAAATTTTACAAACAGATTCCTTACTTTAATCGAAAAGTTGAAAATGTTGAAACAACCATGACCTAATATAAATAGTTAAGGAGATACGCAATATCATAGTTTGCATTTTTTTTCAATATTTCTGACTTATTTTTGGCAAAAACTTGAACTACCATTACAGTTACTTCAATACAAGTGGAATAAAATGATAAAAACTTTGCGAAAATTGAGAATAGAATTTTTTACTTTGAGAAAGTTCAGAAATATTGGAAAAATGCAAACTTTGATATTGCATATCTCCGTAACTATTGATATTAAGTCTTAATTGCTTGAAAATTTTTGACTCAGTATCAAGACAGTAAGTAATCCATCGGTAAAGTTTTTGCCTCTACCTATGAGACACCCTGTAGATCGGTGGAATCGATGAACGTTGCATCGTGTAAAGTGATCACGTGAGCCAGCCGTATGACAGATTGTATGCTCTGTAAACGTCCAGAGACTTTCATATCTATTTTTTCATATAAATATCTTCGTTTCAGTGAGACTCTATAAGACACCTACCTTGATTAAAAATATACATTTTTAAATTAACAAAATGACAATTCCATACAATCTTACAAATCCCAAGAGTATATGGGCAAAGGATTTCAAAGGACTTTCAACTACTTTGGACCCAAACTTTTTAACTACATGTTACAAGACCTAAACCAATATAATCCGGTAATATAATAGTTCTGGATGCTTCTATTTTCTATTTTTTTATCGTAACTATACGGCAAAAGTTTCAAAGCGACTATCGCTGGTGCACTTGTAGTAATATAAAAGGCGGTGAAGCCAAATACACTCAGAGTATCGAAGACTTAACAAGTCCTTAAATGCTGGTCGCGCTTATGATTATTACAACATATATATGAAACGGTTTGTAAAATTTTAATATATATAAAACTTCAAAAAAAAAAGATAGATGTGGTATTCTATCATGGGTGGAAATGGTGAACGTTACTTTGTGCAAAGTGATCACTCAAGCCAGCCGTACGATGGGTCGTAAGCCCTATGCCCCATAACAAATATAATTTCGTCTTTATGAGTCATCTATAATATATCTTAAGTAACTGGAAAGAAACTTAAGCGGGGACACTATTACGTAATTCGCAATGATTCAGTCGCTAGAATATTCCAATCTTCATCAGCATACTTTATTCGCCCGTGATCAGATTTCTCGAAACTTCTGGTATGATTTCGCGCATTCGATCGACATCCAGAACTTTCCAAAATCTTCTAAAATGGTTCAAACCGCAAGGAACTTTCACGAACTAACTAACCAGCATACTTCCACGCCCACGTGGGATGAGCTCATTCTTTCGTGATGGGACGTGCAGCCACAACAATATTCTGACTCCTCGGAGTACAGTTAGGCCGGCGCGAGGTGCGCGGCCGAAGACGCGCTGACGGACGGTGTTTTGACACGGGACGACAGCCCGTGACGAATTCTGTCTCCGCGGGCCAGCCCGGCCACAATGGAGCCAGGAATGCGACGTCCGAGGAGGAGCCCAAGAGGAAATTGTTCCACACACATGAGGCCGGATAATCGAAAAGGGGCGAGAGCGAGGATTCTGCTCTGACGCGATGACTTGCACGAGCGCCGTCACAACAGAGCGGGACAGAAGCGACGCGCGGTGATGTGAAGAATAAAAGGGATATCGGGCAATTAATGTCGGGCTGGTAGGAAAATAATTTCGGTTCGTGTCCTCCAATTTGATGAGTGGAGGAGAACTCACTAGGAGGCCAAGACCAACCAGGGATTATAGATTTAGAATCAACGGTGCTGATGATGATGATAGTGATTTTAGGATAGCATTGGTGGTTATTAGTTGGCAATTTATTTTTTTAATATTTTCTATTTTTAGCGAAATTTAAAATAACCTAAATTTTAATAAATATTATTATTAAGTTCTGCGGGTTAACTATTTTTAGGTGTTAAAGGTGTTTCGGCTTGCAAGGCCATTATCAAATAATGGATATACCACGTACAAACAACTTATTTATAAAATTTTAAGTTACCCCTACCCCTTTAGAGTAATTAGATATTTGTGGTGAATCCCTATATGTTCGTTTTTTCCCGGGCACTTATCATTAAAGGTTAACGTTATGCTTAATTATCAAAATTCCCCGTTTTCTGCAAGTATTATTTATAAATATTATTTTAATTTTTGATATCATTTTTTGTTGATTACTTAAAAGTTTAATATGAATCTGTGATCTACAGTCTTCGAGAAACGCCTTATTCAACCTAGAAGCAACAAGAACCTTCTCCTAAGCACTAGAATAATCTAGAAAGTACGAAAATACCGGCAATTTCGGGTATAAATACGGAACTAGGCCGCGGCGCAAGAGTTGCTGTGTTTGACAGTTCGATTCAGTACCAAGTTCGCTCGAGCCGCGAGACGAAGGCCAGTCATGAATTGCGAAGCGACAGATATCGAGCGAAGTACCTAACTAGCGTTGAAAATAAGCGATAAATACTACGCGTGAGAACGGAATATTCTAGTGATAAATACTCGTTACCCGGGAATAATAAAGTGTTCATATGCGAGTGATATATTGCGAAATAGTGTAGATTAAAGAACAGCGTTAAAAGTTAATTCGTGTTAAGTTACTTTGTACATTGAATAATTAATAAATAAATTGCTAATTAATTTCCAGTGTTAACATTCATTCCTCCCTAGCTACGATACGTGACAAAACAAAGATTTTTTTGATCTGGTATTTTTGACAATTAAAGACTATATTCGATGCAACATTAATAGTCACTTAAACCACTGACAAGTGAGATAGTGGAGAGATAGAAATAACCGCAAACGCGACACGATTCTGTACTATGCGACCAGACATATGCACTCCGCTGTACATGGGTACAGCGGCCAATGATGGCCTGAATATTGAATACGTTAGACAACTTAGGGAATACACAAACAGTGTTGCGACAATACCCAACCATCCAGTATGTGTTACATACATCACAGGGCTGGCTGGCATCCAAGACCCCGACCAAAGAATTTGAATATTTATATAACAATTTCAAAGATATTCTCGATACAGCTTCCTTATGATGGATCTAATGTTTATCATTTAGGTCAAGACGTGATTTAGTTCATTTAATAAGATGCTACTAAGATGACAGTGGTAGAAATAGACGAACGCGGAAGCGAAGCTATTCAGATATTGATTCGTGAACATTTTATTCGGGACACTCAGTTTCGACGTCGCCTACGACGGCTTTGTCACAATTGAATGTAAATCATTGGTGTAGATGGTGATAGTTACAAGCTGAATTTGCTTGTAAGTAAGTTGATGAGGAAGAAGTCTGACACTTTCCACGGAGTCTTCCAGTGTCTATGTAGGCAAGCAAATAGGAGAGGTACGGTATGTTAACTTTAATTTACATGAAAGCGATTTAAATCCAAATCAATGTCTCGTAGCTAGCAGCAAAGTTTTCTTCATTAAATTTTGAAGAGAAAATATTCCTTCCACTTTCGGTGAAATTTCAACAGTTCATTTTTTCAATAGTTCTAACGTATATTTTAAAACGTTGGAGTATCATGAAAGTAATTTATATAGAATTTTAAAAATTCATTCGCTTTTATATATTCAAATAAAATGACTCGCAAAAAAAATAGTTTTATCCATATCCATATCGAAGGTCCCTATGTACCAGGAGCGTGCAGTGGGAACTTTTACGTAAACAATTATTTGGAAAAAAAATAGTAATACAACATATATTTCGTAATATTACTATCACAATTATTATCATAGTATTCATATTTTGATATACCATAATAATCTATCGCATAAATATTTAATTTCTATTTTTTTTCCCTAATAAACGTTTACGAAAAATCATGCTGCAATGTTCCCACTGCACGCGCCTGCTATGTACACAGTCAAATTTGCAAAAATTCGATTTTCGTTTTACCATCTTAAACCACTCAATTTACTCGAGATCTATCGAAAATCAAAATTTTTATATTTGACAGTATACTTAGGTACCGTCTATATGTTTGATTAAGAAATTAAGACTAATTTGTTCAAAATTTAGTTCCTATTCTCGATAAATGAGAATCAATTTTTTTACTTAATTTTGATTTCGTTTTCTTGTCAATAATCTTTATATTGTTTTGTTTCTTAATAATCTCTATGCTGTTTTTTTTGACACTTGTTTAAATAATTATGTTATAATCAACGAAATCTTTTTTTGCATAATATTATGCATGTAATTAAGGTAATATAAATTACATACAAACTTTGTAGGATTACATGATAATTATAATATAGGAGATTTAACTTTTTCACGATTATTATCAAAAATGTTTTCACCACAAGGTGTGCTTTATTATAATATAAAATTCAGTTTAATAAAAAAAGTACTGCGCTTATAACTACCTTTATTTATTGTTCGAAGAATATTTTTTTCTGAATGAAGGCTTGAAGTTTATGGTGACATTATAATAACCAGAAAAAATTTGTGCACAACCTACTATTGAATATTTTCCCACTTAAGATTCCATCCCCTTCAGATGACATTTCTCATAATTAACACCTCCGACCCCCCCTTCCCTTCGCCGTAACACGCTTGCACGGTTTAACTTTTTGAATTTTAGTACACACACAATCCTGAAGAAGAGAACATTGTTCTCGAAACATGTAGATTGTATAATCTAATAAAGTGGTGAAAACAAAGTGATTTGTGTTTTATTATTTCCTTTATTTTAATTCGTGGCGTCTGTCTGATTGACGCAAAAACTTTGGATCGATTTTTAACCCTTTTCCCGTGATCAATCGAGCCGAAACTTTGCAAGCATGCTCGTGGCGACGATCAAAGAGATCTATCAAATTTTCGTTAAAAAAATTAATAATTATAGTATAATTTTGGATTTTTCAAAATTTTAATGGTTTTTTTCATACAATTTGTATGAAGAGCATCCGGTAGACGCGAAAACCGATAAAATAATAATTTTGGATTTTTCGAAATTTTTTATCCCTTTCGTAGCGTCGCATCCCAACTAGCCCAACGCATAGGTTAAGCGCCAAACCAGTTTCCACTAGTAAATGAGAAAGGAAGTATAATAAAAACTTGGTTTTTATGGGTTACTTTTTTTTAACCTTTATTTAGTTGAATAAGTGTCAAAATTTAAATAAATAACTTGTATTTTATTTTAAACTGCATATTTTCATTTATATGATGACTCCTAGTCACCTATGTTATCTTGTTCAATTCCGGGACTCTAGGGATCCTGGGATTAGCCTTCCTTAATCCCGCTATCTCGGGATTGGAAAAATGCTCCGGGATTACAATCCCCACATGGAATTCACCAACAGTCAAGAGGTAAAAGATATATTTGTTATTTTTACTGTTTAAACATTGTTACTTTATAATTTGGAGTGAAAAGGGATCGATAAACTTTAATAAAATCTGACGCATCACAAGAAAACTATTACATTCTGTGCTCGCTACTGTATGCTCTCTACTGTAATCAAATCGATAATAACACAATTTTAATCCATCCAAAAAAATAAAACAAAATGGTTCTCCCGCGGCTGTGGGTCTAGAGCCGCGCGGCTAGACCTCGAGCGAATTAAATTGCGTGATTTATTGCGCGATCTCGCTGGGCAGCACTTCCTGGTCCAGCGCCCGGCGCGTTGCATCCGGATGCGAGTGCAAAATAAAAAATTAATCAATTCTTGTATGAATGCCCCTCGTGGCTGGCGATTAATTGCCCTGACTCAGCATGATGCGAGACAGCACAGCCTCACTGCGCGCCTGTGTGCGTGCGCGGCTTCAATCATGATGCTCACTCGAGTGGTAACGAAATCTCAAGAAGCATCCCGGGGTTCTCCAGGTCTTCACCTTCCTGCCGGGATCCAGTTCAGCGGTGATCGAGATCTCCAGCGAGTTCTGGCCGTAGCAGGTAGCGAGTCCAGCTAATCAGAAGTGAGAAACGGGCTGCGTTTTGCCCATACATATACTACGCACATTGTTTAGTTGTGTTTGTGTTTAAGGGTTTGTTTAAGGATGTTTTAAGGGTTGTTTAAGGGTAACACCCTCCTCGCGGAGTGCGATAGTTATGTGCTGGTTTTTCTTTAACTAGCCTTTTTCATCTACAATCCAGTTGACAAGAGTTTTTTTCTTTTCTTTAAATTCGTTCCTGCAATATCTATCATAAGCTTGATATCTCATCGTCAATCTTGGCTCTTTTTTTTTTCTTTTCTTTAAATTCGTTCCTGCAATATCTATCATAAGCTTGATATCTCATCGTCAATCTTGGCTCTTTTTTTTTTCTTTTCTTTAAATTCGTTCCTGCAATATCTATCATAAGCTTGATATCTCATCGTCAATCTTGGCTCTAAACTCCCTGGTGGGTCTTGGCCTCCTCGAGAGTCTTCCTCTACTCTTCCCGCTTTAGTGCCAGCTCTCTCCAGTTCAGAAGCTCCAAGGCAGATATGTCTTTGAGAACGTTGTCTCTCGTTAAGTAGCGCGGGGAGGATGATCGCTTTAGCATAAAAAATTCCAAATTGGGTGGCGAAAGTGTAAGGTTGATATAGGAGTTATTGCTCGTAAAACGGCTTTTGGTGTGGGGTTGGTCCCTTTTCACTGTGTTTAAGGGTATAAACACAACACAATGAAACAATGTGCCTCGTACGCACTTACACATACTAATTTGATTGTCTTTCTTAAATGGAAAGTGGTCTACCTTCAACGTTCCATGGTTGGTCGTGAACTATCAACAAGCAATAATATCTACACGTCGCATTGATCTGGGGAAGGCCAAAACAAAAAGGGAGTGACAACGTCACCAAAGACAAATCTGTCTTAGGAATCCAGGATTCAGGAATCAAAATCAATGCGGAATATGCTCGGTGATGAGACCCATCAGGTGTTGACGAAGCAATACTAACTAACTAACTTACCATCACGCCGTTTCCCCGTGGAGGTAGGCAGAGAGGATAGAGCGCAATACTCTTCTGTCCTGACATACAATATTCGCTTCATCTACATTCATACATCTTCGCACGCAAGCTCGACGGTTGTTCAGGCTTCTAACAGGACCATCTTCCAGTATCTGGTTAATCTGGTTATGCCACGTCTTCCGTGGTCGCCCTCTCTTTCTGGCGCCGTCAACACTTGCATTATATATCTTTCTTAACATTCTTTCCTCATTCATTCGCTCAACATGTCCAAACCCCCTGAGCGACCCTATTTTTATTCTATGTATTATGCTACGATCAGCTTTACATTCAATCCTAATATCTTCATTCTTTACTCTATCATGCATGGATTTGCCACACATACTATACATATACATACATACACATACATAGCTAAAACACTAAAAGCAATAATTTACAGTACAATAATAAGATAATATTTCAACACATTAAATAATACCTATATAATAGTATTCTAAAAAAATCTGAATACTTCTTTTCTTAAAAATTTAATTAAATTTTGAAGCTGACAAAGGAAAATCTCGATGCGTTTTAAGCGCAATCATAAAGCAATTTTATTCACGAGATATCCGTACTGCTTGATACAGTAGTAACTGTATCAAGCAGCACCCCCTTGTCCTAGTGGGGTCGGGGGCCCAACGATTCCACCAGGTGCTTCCATATTCCCCTATCTTGCGTTGCTTCCGCACGAGTCAACCAGTCCAGACCCACTCTGTTTTCATACACATTTTTTGTTGCTTCTCCCAGCTTAATCCTTGGCGTCTCACCGGCCGTCTTCCTTCCGGGGTTGCCAGGAGGATTCTTCTTGGTATTCGTTCCTCTGGCATTCTGAGCACACGTCCAAGCCACCTCGTTTAGGTAGGGGTTCCATGCCGAGTGTGTGCCTTATATCGGCACTCATTCCCACTGCGTTTGATATCACAAAAGGTGTTTAAACTGGGTTGCGCAATTTTTCCATAGATAATTTATAATGACGGTGGACCCTGCAATAGATTCCGAAACCTGCGCACGGCAGATTAGCCCGGATGACTACGCGCCCGCAGAGTAAGATACAATTTTAACAAAAGCAATTTTAAGTCGCCCGAGTCTAAAAAAAGACAAAAGCAAAGACAAAAAAGATATCCCGACGGGAATCGTTTTGAGAATGACTCTGTGATTTCGTTCAAATTGCGTTGCGCGAGTGTACGTGCCCGCGCGCGCGCGCGTGTGTGTCCGGTCATCGCTGGACAATCTAAAATTCGGTACAATTTGTCAAGTCATATCAATTAAGGCGACGGCGGCGGCGCGCTGTAATACATCACTGTTCAACTTTTGCGTAGGTACAGACAATTGAACGAGATAATTATTACTCACGTCATCGCCGCCGCACAGTGGGCCACTTTGAGCCGCGTAAAAAACAAATCTTAAAGACATTCATGAGAATATTCGCAACACAACTAATAATGGCATCCAGAACAAGGACTAGCCATGGCTTTGACGAAAAACACAGGAAAATAATTAAGTTTAATTTATTCCGAAGAAAGTCACCGGATGCCAGTTAATTTTTTTTAAATTCTTACTATACTAAGTAAATTATGACGTAAAGTGAGTACCTATATGGTGGCGATCTTCTGTTTGAAGGTACTGATACACTTTATGCTTATTTTTGAGCATACTCAAAACTAACTTGCTCTGACAACTGTACACGCTTACTCGTTATTAGCATGCTCAAAGCTAACAATCAAACATGCTTATTACTGGCAAGCTCTTGTCATAGAATAGAGACGCTCTTGTTCAAAATGGAAACTTTGCAAACTGAAACAGGAAATTCAAGTGAACCAATAAATCAACACAGTTTCCAAGTTTCCATCCGCACATTTTTGATTTTAGTTCTTATAATTTTTATTGTAAGATTTCAATAATGTTTCATAAATATTACTTCTTGCTATATTATTTTTACATAGCGGTGACCGAGTATTCCACAGACATTCGAGATTCCTATAATAAGTCACAAAAAGTAATGTTTTGTCATCTCCCCAACGCGCCATATTTATTTCATCCGTCGCGGACTGAGAAGATCGCATTGATAATCGATACTAGCCGCGAATGACATTAGCGTGCTCATAAGCAAGCCTGTTCACACATGCTCAAAAGATACCCCTTCCACCCGCAAATCGAATGAGCACGCTAGTAATGAGTATGCTCATTACTGAAATCTGCGTACACACATGCTACTAAGTAGCAATGGCTCAAGAAGCTCAATACTGCGCATGCTCTCGTACCACTAATAAGCGTGTGTATCAGTACTTTATTGCTTTGAATGCTATCGTTAAATACGACTACTTACCAAAGTTCTCATTTAAAATTGCAAAAGTCGTAAATGTCAATTAATCAAGTAGTAAAACGGGCATAAATAAGTACGTCACGTCTATTTTTGAGTGATGGGATAATATTACCGAATATGGCAGACTGTCGTAAATCTACGCCTTGTCTATTTTTTAGTGTTGGGGTAGCAATCACAAAAATAATAATCTTATCATTTTCGGAATACGGCCGATCGCACAATTTAAACCGGGATTAAAACGGGATATTTAAAATGCGAGCTTTTTTGAAAATGCATCCTCTACTGATGGTAAGAGAGCGTCTATAAACCACGTAGTTCCATTCTGAACACCTCCCTCCCCCCATGTTGCCCTAACGTGGCTTTTGCTTTGACCCCCCCTTTTTAAAAGTTTTTTCCTATTAATTCCAGAAGACATTTCGTGCTGTTTTCTCTTGCCAAAACTATTTTAAAATTATTGATTATGTGCAAGCCGATCTGCGCAGATTAATCGATCGCATATTCTGTACCGTTTTAATTGTGGCAAATGCTGCCCCCCCCCTCCCCTCACGTAGCTCAGCGTAGAATTTACCTAACCCCCCACTCCTTGATTAGGCCACGCGGTTTACGGACGCTCCCTTTAGAAGTGATAAATTAGGTGTTGCTTGTCAGTAGTTGGGGTTATATGTTTTTTCGACTTTGCCACATAGCCACCGTGCACGAGCCAAGAGGAGAGGAGAGAACTCCTCAGCATTCTGGATAAATTCAACTCAATCAGTATAATGACTTCCTCCGGTGACGGAGTGGGCAGACAATGAGAATTGAATTAATCAGATCCTCTGTGTGATATCGACGGACTATCGGATATTGGAATCAAAACTACAGCGGTGGCCCGAGGCGCTCCGTTCGGTTTGTGCGGTCTTATTCTCTACCTCGCAAATGTATAACAAAATTAGATTTTCATTTATTTATTTATTTATTTAACGCCCTTATGGGCTTTTACAAATATACAGAATATATTTTTTTTAAATAACCCATAAAAACCAAGTTTTTACAATACTCTCTTTCTCATTTTCGGGTTCCGTGTCTACCATATGCGTCAGAATCTCCATACAACTTACTGAATTGTATGAAAAAACCATTAAAATTTGAAAAATCCAAAATTATACCATAATTATTAATTTTTTTTAACGAAAATTTGATAGATCTTCTTGATCGTCGCCACGAGTCTACTTGCAAAGTTTCAGCTCGATTGGATCACGGGAAAAGGGTTAAAAATCGATCCAAAGTTTTTTCGACAGCCAGCAAGCAAGCAGACGCCACGAGTTAATATAAAGGGAGTAAAAGTAACAGACAGAAAAAATAATAATACAGTTAAAAGGTACAAATAATAATAGTTAAAAGGTAAAATAATAATACAGAAAAACATAAGACAGATAATATAATAATACAGTTAAAGGTACTAATAATAATACAGAAATTTAAATAATAATTTAAATAATAATAAATTTATTAACTATTTCTATTTCGTTGAGATGTAAAGAATTGTATCAGCTTTGTCCTATACACAGTTATATTATCAGCAAAAATGTCAGCCGCCTCTGCATGTTCATTCCCTAATGAGTGTAATCTGGGAATTACAGAGTTTGCTAATGCATTAGTTCTGACATTTCCACTATGATAGAATAATGCACTGTATCTTGATGACCTCGATGGGGCATATAAGTCGATCAGACTAACAATCTGGGGGCAATCAATCGTGCTATTTATGATCCTATAAAGAAATATTAGGTCTGTCACAGTACGTCTCACAGACAAGTTTAATAGTTGTAAATAACTAAGGAGATATTCACAATTGATATCTTCCAAGCGTATATTTAATTTATAATTAATAAATCTTGAGAATTTTTTTTGGATTCGTTCAACTGCCGTTGAATGATTAACATAGTGAGGCGACTTAAATTATTAATTAAAAAAAAAAAACGTCCACAGGCAGGCGCGCGCAGTCAGAACATTGAAGCGTGATGGTATTTTTGTAACGTTATTTGAGTATCTGATTGTGTCAACGATTGGTATAGTAAATTTCATATAAGAAAAACAATCGAATTAGTGTGTGTAATCCGTGCATACGACACATATTGTTTAGTTGTGTCGGTATTTACGGTATAAACACTAAAACAACGGAACAATGTGCCTCGTACGAACAGGTCACACATGCTAATTCCATTGTCTTTCTTAAATTTTAGGAGATCTAATTGATTGATGACGACAACGATTATATCCCGGTTACCAATCAGATACAAATCTCTAATAACTGTACCATAATGGTTTGTCCAGGGATAGAAGGTAAAAACATATTTTGGAAAAAAAATCGAAATAAATATGTAACGTGATAATATTCCAATCAACAGAATTATTGTAAACTTCTTATACCTCATCATTATTTGCGCCATCTGATAATATTAGCAACAGACATTGTTGCTATAACAGCTATTGTAGCTATAACAATGGCTTCTCGCACCGGTATCGGGTTCGATTCCTGACGAGATCACAACGGCTTATAGCAATCAACAATTTTCTACAACCAACAAGAACATTCTCCTAAACACTAGAAAGGAAAATAATAATCTAGGAGGTTCAAAACCAGCGTGATTTGGGTATAAATAGCGGGACTACGCCGCGGCGCGAGGAAGCTTGTTTTGACAGATGGTTCAGTGCGAAGCAAGTCGCGAGACGACGGCCAAGTGTGCCCAGCCTCAGCGACAGATATCGAGCGAAACAATCGGGCGGAGTGCCTGAATGGCGATTTAAATAATGTGTGATAGTTTGAACGGAATATCGATATTGCAAGTGATAAATAAAGTGTTTCCAGCGATAATAATGTGTTCATACACGAGTAATAAATAATAAAAAAGTATAATTTAAAGAATATTAATTAGAGAGCATTAAGTTTAATTCATGTTAGGTAACTGTCCATTTAATGAATTAATAAAAATTGATAAATCGCTAATTTATTTCCAGTGTTTTCATTTGCTCTTGTAGACACCACGTGACAATATAAATTGTTTTATTTTTGTACCTGGTAATTTCAAAGCACCATAGCTCACGTTGAAAATGTAGTTGCGAAGTGCGAATACTTGCGTTGCCCAGAATGTCTACTTAGAATATTCTGTGGAAATTTCACAACGCTGGAGCACACCGTTCGATTTATGCCGCTCACACGGACGTATTTTCAATTTTAAAATAAGGTTACAAAAAATTGGAGAAAAAACAGAAACAGCGACATCACTTCCTGGAATGTGTTATCAATGTTACTAGGCAAGTGTTTAGATAATATTTAACCAAAAATATTGCACTCTGAATATGTTATCGTTTAAATAAATAATTGATAAAACTGCAACATAGTAAATATACAAAATTGATTTTATAGGTATTTTCTAAACAAAAAATAAGTTTGGTTGATCGATGTCCTTTACGTAAAACTAAAAGACAATAATGCTATTCACTGACGTTGTATGCTTAAGGGGGGGGGTAAGGTTTTTAACTTATTTTTTTGCATTTTATTTTTAATTTTTTAAATGAATGTATAACATCCCAAGAATATTGTGTCAAAATTTCAAGTCAATCGGAGCAAAATTGACGAAATTATGAACATTTGAGCGATACTCAGACTGATTTTCTATACCTGCTCGGGCAGCTAAGAGACGCGCTCACCTGAGGACTACCGGACGTGCTATTTGTATTGGAAGAGTTTTGCGTAGACAAGGACAAAAAGATGCTGATGATGAAAGCTCTTTGCCGTGTGAACATGGCATCGACGATTATGTGTAAGTATAAAATAAGTGTTGAGTTTTGGAGACCTATTTTGAATTTTACAGTGTGCAAAACTTTAAATTGTTTTCCCCACATCTCACGTTTTCAAAGTCGTTTAATTTTGTTATTAATTTTTATTTTTTAATAACAAATTAGTCGATATTTTTCGCAAAAAATCGCGTTTTTCCCTTCAAAGTGTTCCAAAAAATTGAAAAATTGAAATTTCAAAAAACCCTCCCAGCGTTACCTGGGAAAATCTATTATCTAACGAATGAACTTTGATTTTTTGATTTCGGATGATCTAGCACCAAGTTATGATGGACACCGCAATTCTACTTTTTTCCGAGACACGTCCGAATAATTGCTGCCATTGCCGTATTTTTTAATATTTCGTCTTGAAAATTTTACACAATATTCTTCGAATGTCATACTTTAATGTAGGTACCATTTGTTTTAAAAAAAGAGATTTTAACTGTGTCGTCACAAAAAATTCACAAAAACATGCCTTTTTTTACGAATTAACCTTACCCCCCCTTAAATAAATCAATGAAAAATGTTTTGATTCGGGTGCAAAAGGAAAAATAAGTATCACAAAGACGATTTATAAAGGAAACGTGTATTGAAGTCTTTGTAGGAGAGCCCGTGGCTGACGACCTGTATGAGCTGGCTTAATTGATCACTGTACACAATGCAACGTTCACCAATTATCAATTTTTGTAATGTTGCATATGTTCCAAAGCAGCTTCCTTTACATGTATATTCGAGTGGATTACGCTAGAGATATCTGTAGTCCTAAATTATATTCTTCTGTATTATTATTTAACATGTTAGAGGTATAAAAGCAAAGGCAGCAATATTAAAAAAAATAATGCTGTCAACGAGAATTACTAATTTAGAATGTACTGAATTCGAGATTTTATAGGAAATATGATTATGGAAGGGATCCCAATTATAATGATTTCTTCTTCTTCAAATGTAGCAAATTTATTTTGTGGTAACATAATTATAATTAATATAAATTAACTTTGTTTAAACCACTTATTTATTGAAAAAAATCAACATGTTTCAAAGCCAATGGCTTCTTCATCAGGAAAACAAAAATAAAAATAATTATTTTTGTTTTCCTGATGAAGAACCCATTGGCTTTGAAACATGTTGATTTTTTTTCAATAAATAAGTGGTTTAAACAAAGTTAATTTATATTAATTATAATGATTTCGTTGTCTGTCCATCTGTCTGTCCGTCTGTCTATCTGTCTGTCCCGTAACTTCGTGTAACATCCGTGACTTATTTTATAACAACATTTTTTTTATTCTTTTTTTTATAAATAAAAAAATACTTATTCTTTAGGAACTAAAATGTAAAAGTACCATCATTTTTGAAGGGTTACATCTAGTAGATACATAAAATCCAGAATTCTGAATGAAATTACATTCTGAATTAGTAATCTCTGATGACTGCATTAAAAACATTCTTTTTATTTTTTGGATATTGCTGCCTTTGCTTTTATATCCCTCATTTATACATCAGGATAGATTAATAACCAATAGACTTCCATATACGTTTCCCACATAAATAGCTTCGTCTCTGTTGCACTCCTGTAATTTATCTTAATTAATATTCTTTATTAGTAATAAAGTATTCTCTGAAAACATAATATATAAAAATATTGGTGAAAAATAAAATTTTCAAAATAATAAAAAACCGGAAACTACAATATTTTCGCCAAATCACGAGACATCCAGAAAAATATCATATCCTGCATATCAGGATTCAAGGTGAAATTGTTAGCACAGGAGTTCCTGGAATTATTTATCTTAATTAATAAGTAACCTCTGTCCAGAGAATCCAGAGAATTGTGTTCTCTGAACATTGTTGAAAAATAAATCTTCAAAATAATAAAAAAGCAGAAACTACAATATTTAAACTAAATTATGAGACATCCAGAAAATCTCAAATCGTGATTCTGAGATGAATATTCAAGGTAAAATTATTAGCAGAAGACTTCCTGGAAGACGGAAGATATTCCGGCTGAAGAGTCAATGGAGATCCGAGAACTACAACGAATTCGACTAAGTGGAGTGTATGCCCCTTATCCCGAGTTTTACTCCCGTCAACAAAAACTTTGGATCGATTTTTGACACTTTTCCCGTGATCCGATCGAGCTGAAACTTGGCAAGCAGACTCGTGGCGACGATCAAGAAGATCCATCAAATTTTCGTTAAAAAAAATTAATAATTATAGTATAATTTCGGATTTTTTGAAAATTTAATTGGTTTTTTCAAATTGGACCATTAGAAAAGTTTGATTAGCAACCGCGCGGCGGCCCGATAACGTCGCGGAATATTTTCTAAATTTATATTACTCCGTCGGTATAATGGGTACATCACTACGAATTTCGAAAATTTACAAAGCAATTGGTTCACAGATGACAGCAAAATTGGGATTTTTGGGAAAAAATCAAATAATAATTTATTTATTTTAGATTTCTGCTTAGTTTTGAAGAATTCTACATTACTCAAATCTGATTCTGACCAAATCATTTGACGCTGGAAATTCATAAGGTACGATATTGATGATAATTGAATCTATCAAAATCTTGACATCTCAAAACATCTGACATTTTAGAAATAATATATATTAAATTTCTGTAAGTTTATATTATGTTATATGTTTTAATTCGTCTTTAATTATTGTTATATTTTACAAAGAAAGGGAGTATAGTAAAAACTTGGTTTTTATGGGTTATTTTTTTCGGGGCAAGGTAAGAGATGTGGATATTCTAAATAGCCGGGCGTACCAATAGATAAATCAGTTCTTGAAGACCTCGGCATCAAGACAATCCATTTCCTGCCACACATAATTACGAATTTGACTTGACATCACAATATTCTGCAAAATCCTTTGCCGTGTACCGTGATTTATCACATCGAAAATGCCAAGTTTATCTCCGGCACGCAGACTCCGCCTTCCATGATGTATTACTATCGTTGATCTTTTCAATAATCTCATCTGATATGTGCAGTGCGCTAGTAGTTATCCTAAGCCAAAACGAATGGGTCTAAATTATAATCTCAATAATTATATAACTTGAATCAGCTTTGCAATCACTATTTCAATATCAAGATTTTGAACATGTTCATGACTGTTAAATTAAATGTCGACAATGCAAGGTCTCGTGGAATATATCCAATAATTTTAAATAAAAGTACCAGATGGCTAAAATTTAAGTAGGAATAAAGATCTGACTGCAATAATTTCGCGTTTGTTATGTGCGCATAATGCGCATGTTCTAACGAGATGATTGATCGTCAGTCTCTGGAACATTCCATAACATTCTGGGACGCCATACAACACTCGGGAAACGACAGGGTCATTCTCACAAGCACTAGGCTTCGAGGCTATTCTATATTAATATAGAATAGCCTCGAAGGTTCGAAAAACCAACGTGTTTCGTATAAAAAGCGGAGCCAGTGCCGCGGAGAGATCACGATCGTTTTGACGTTTAAGCGACGCGACTTAGCTAGCAATAAAGCCGTAGCGCCAACGCGGAGATTAATCGAAGCGACAGATATTGGCCGAAATTCTATTGTGCGAGAATTAAACAGACTTTGTAAAATTATTAAAATAATTAGTAAATCGATAATTAATTTCCAGCGCTTTCAGTTGTCTCCCACAGCCACGTTCCTTGACAATATTATCTTCTTCTTCTTCTTCCTCAGCCTTTTTCCCTCCACTGCTGTATGTAGGTCTCTTCCATTTTCCTCCACTGATCTCTGTTTCTCCCCCTTCGCATCCAGGCCCTTAATGCTTGCTGGACTATGTCATCAAACCACCTTTTGGGAGATCTTCCGACGCTTTTATTTTTCTTCCAGGGCCTCCACTGTAGGATTCTGGGTGCCCATCTAGTATCCTCCTGTCGACCCATATGTAGAGCCCATTGCCATTTTATTTTCGCAATACGGTCCATAATATCGGCGTCTTATTTCTTCATTTCTGATTTTATCTCGAAGGCTCACGCCGAGCATGTGGCTTTCCATGACCCGCTGTGTACACTTTAATATCACTTTTGTCATTAAAGTGACAATATTATGCAAGCAATAAATAAAGAAGTCGATTTAAAATTAGAAATAGAAGAACACATTCAGTGCCAGAGAGATGAACGGTATTGGAACGATCCAGGAGAACGTGGAAGAGGCAAATGGAGAGACTCTGCGAAAAAGCATGCACCTTAGTAATCTCAAGTGACCGACGCAGCGTGGGACAAAGAGGGGTGGAAGAATGCTGCCCAAGCGACAGTACCCCGCTCCGAAAAGAAGAAGAAAGAAGATGAAATGTGAGTATCTATTTAATGAGTAAAATGAGATATTTACAACTCGTGTAAATATCTCTTCTTAGTAAGGGACCTAGATATACAGAGAAATAAACTATATTGTATTTTAAAGGCCCTTTTCTGTAAAAAATGTTATATGAATTATTTATTAATAAACTCACTAAAATTTTAGCCATCAAGAGCAAGATGAGAATCTATTAAGCTGCGTAAGACCAATAAGAACATACGGCGTTGAAGCAAGGGCAGACACAAACATTGAGGACTTCGAGATGAAAACACTGAGGATGATAGCAGGTAAGACCCTGAGGGATCATGTGAGGACATCCCAAAAGATGAAAGGACCACTGGGGATCCACCTCAGAGGAGGCGCTATCCTTTGGAGAATAGACATAAGTCTATTAAACGGAGAAAACTAACATTTTTGGCAAGACACTGCTCAATGGATTTCTGGTAAAGAACATAAGCCTGAATCAACCTCTTCTGCTACCAATTTTGCCTTAATGAATGGGTAAGAATGATACCTGTGAGTACCAAGGGAGAGCGAGAAGTCGAGCTGTCTCGCTGTTCGTTTAGCGGTAGTGTTCCCTTAGTGAGCTAGGTATCCCAACAGTAAAAGCCTGGATTGTATTTCTGGAGTTTTTCAAAGAAACCCCGCCACCCCACAACAAAAATAACAGAATGAATGTTGGATCTGCTATTTTTCTGGGTACCTCGTAATGCGCACGCGCCTAAAAATTTAATTTGCTTGAGGATATATTTTTCTTTACATCTTTTCGTATATTAGTTCCCTTAGGTATACTTCGCTCCTACTTTCAATATTTCAGAAATCCAATGAACCTACTACCCGAATAGGTCGACACAAAGCTGTATTTACAGCTATCACCTGAACTTTTCAAAACTATTGTGACAAAAGCATAACTCAACTTGTGCACAACACAAAAGATTAGGAGATCATCGATTTCATAGTACGTCAGTTTACTCTAAGCACAAATATCAAGTCCCAGTAAAACGGAGAACGGGGCGAGGATACAAAACCAATTCGAGAGCTTATAATTGGATCCGGAAACTCGCCTTGGGTCGTGGATTAGTTAGGCGGTATTGTTCATTCGACAGAATTTAACTGTCCAAGGGTCATAGTCTAATAAATAGAATCGCGCAGTATAAAACAACCCCTAACCCGGGAATACTAAACAGATCTAAAAACGGTTTAAAACTTCTACTGCCTGGCCTAACGTATGAAGCTAACTAATGCGGTCAACAATAGAAATCGGCTTTATGAAATTTGTAGATTTATTTATTCTTGCATACATTCTGGGAGTTTATTGTTTCAGAGGTAAGTTTGTAGAACTCCATAATCACACGTATGGAAATAAAAACGATTGTTTTTTAAGTTCTACCGTTTTAATTTTCTGAGACGCGTTTCGCCTTATGAGGGCATTATCAATCTAAATATTTTGTATTCAATAGCTTGTATTTATATTAAAAGTATTAGAAAGAGGTGCTATTTAATTTAAAGAATCTAAGAAATTCCATGAAACAATTATGTTCAAACACTAATGACAAGTAATACATATAAGGATGAGGATAGATTTACGACTTGACATAATGACATCATTCTTGGAGTATTAACTAATATGAGAAATGACTTCTGGTCCCAAGTTCGATGAAATGAAAATCTTGATCTATCTCCTTCATGAGATTACGGAAAATTTCCCGCCAACAATTGCTCGCCCACAATTGCTCTGCCCACTGCCCCAGGAAAATTCCTCGCCAGGAAAGTTGCTAGCCACCACACGCAAGATCTGTCAAAAGGTATAGATTTGAATATAAAATATATCATAGGGAGGGTGTGTGGTAAAGGAGGGAAATGACACCTATGTTACCCGCCGGGTATTAAAGAATAAGTATGCAAATTTTGGGTCAGATATATCAAACGGTAAAGATTTGTATAGAAAATATATCAGGGGTAGGAGTTGGATAAAAAGAGAGGTGAGAAATGTAGTCTGTGTTTTCCGCAGACTCCAAAGAATTAGTATGCGAAATTTGGGTCAGATATATCAATCGGTTAAGATTTGTATAGAAAATATATCAGGAGAAGGGGGTGGGGTAAGGGTTAGAGGGAGGAAACATTGCCTATTTTATCCGCTGGGTCCTTAAGAATAAGTATGCAAATTCAGTGCAAATCGGTCAAACGGTGTAGATTTGTATAGAGAACATATAGACAGATTATATTTTAAAGTAGACAGTTTAATGATTCACCTATCGATGAGAGATTCTTTTACTCTCGAAACATAAGTAATAATACTGGCTTATCACACCGAGGGTTTCGGGTTCCATTCCCGGTGGGTCGCAATTAGTCAGGTTTTTTTGTGTCGTGTTTTGCTTCTGTAATTGGGCCTCTTGGTCTGTTGAAGCGTATTTATGTTAGCGAAGTTTATGTTTTTCACCCAATTAAATGACTTAACCAACTTTTAAATTAATATTATCATTTATTTTTACAACACCCATCACGTCAAAGTTGACGAAGTGTACAATGTTATATAATATAACAGCGATCAATACACGATTGTTATGACAACGAAAACCGGCGATTTGCATGCGCGCTGAATTCGACGATAAACAAAACAAAGTGTTGCAACAAGGGCAACCTAAATTGTGAACGATTCCATTATTGGCGAGATCCGATCGCGGGCGGGAACAAAGGCAGCGGCTGACCCAGTAAGCCGCGAGCAGCGCCGCGCTCCGGAGGAATGCCGTCCGGCGATTGGCGCAAAAAAACGACCTAACACTCGAAACGGCGCGTCATATTACCGCGATAAAAGATCTTCCCGAACGAGCTTTAATAGGCGAATTTGCATTATCCGGAGACGTATGATTTACGGCGGGCCGGCTGGATACTTTACCGGGTGGCCGGAAAAGAAAAGACACCTTTCACTGCTTTATTGCTGCCACGAACAATCACACGCTTCCTCCGAGACGAATGGCAACTGATTTCGCTTTCGTAATGGATATTGTCACGAGATGCCAGAAATAGATGCTTATGCTGCCACTCCTGTAATGCAACTAGACAGAGAAACATTACCAAATAGACTCATTTAAATATCTTGGGATACTTATCCACAACGATGGAGGATGTGCAGCAAATGTAATACATAGAATAAGTGAGGGATACTTATACTTACCCACAACAATGGAGCATGTGCAGCAAATGTAACACACATCATAAGTGTGGGATACTTATACTTATCCACAACGATGGAGGATGTGCAGCAAATGTAACACCTAGAATAAGTGTGGGATACTTATACTTATCCACAACGATGGAGGATGTGCAGCAAATGTAATACAAAGAATAAGTGTGGGATACTTATACTTATCCACAACGATGGAGGATGTGCAGCAAATGTAACACAAAGAATAAGTGTGGGATACTTATACTTATCCACAACGATGGAGGATGTGCAGCAAATGTAATACAAAGAATAAGTGTGGGATACTTATACTTATCCACAACGATGGAGGATGTGCAGCAAATGTAATACAAAGAATAAGTGTGGGATTGGTGAAATTTAGATCCATGCCACGATATAAAACTCCTACAACAGGCAACTAGAAACAACTGAAATGCGCGTGTTGAGATAGTAATTCATCACAGACACAAACAAATAGCAAGATGAAGGAAAGACGGGTGAAATGGTATCGCCACGTTGGAAGCAGAGCACCCGATGACATTGTGAACTCTCCAAGGTCTCCAAAAATCGCGTTTTATTTGTTGGCTCGAGAATTTTTGAAGGCTGGCTTAGGTTAGTTTATGCATTCGTACGAGGCATCGATTGAAATTGATGTATTGGTTAGGTTAGGTTAGGTTAGGTAAAGCATTCGTACATCGACTAAAATCGCGTTTTTCTGTTGGCTCGAGAATTTTTGAAGGCTGGCTCAGTTTAGTTTATGCATTCGTACGAGACATCGATTGAAATTGATGTATTGATTAGGTTAGGTTAGGTTAGGTAAAGCATTCGTACATCGACTCAAATCGCGTTTTTCTGTTAGCTTGAGAATTTTTGAAGGCTGGCTCAGTTTAGTTTATGCATTCGTACGAGACATCGATTGAAATTGATGTATTGATTAGGTTAGGTTAGGTTACGTTAGGTTAGGTTAGGTAAAGCATTCGTACATCGACTCAAATCGCGTTTTTCTGTTAGCTTGAGAATTTTTGAAGGCTGGCTAAGTTTAGTTTATGCATTCGTACGAGACATCGATTGAAATTGATGTATTGATTAGGTTAGGTTAGGTTAGGTAAAGCATTCGTACTTCGGCTAAAATTGCGTTTTTCTTTTGGCTCGAGAATTTTTGAAGGCTGGCTTAGGTTAGTTTATGCATTCGTACGAGGTATCGATTGAAATTGATGTATTGGTTAGGTTAGGTAAAGCATTCGTACATCGACTAAAAGCGCGTTTTTCTGTTGGCTCGAGAATTTTTGAAGGCCGGCTTAGGTTAGTTTATGCATTTGTACGAGGCATCGACTAAAATTGATGTATTGGTTAGGTTAGGTTAGATTAAGCATTCGTACATCGACTAAAATCGCGTTTTTCTGTTGGCTCGAGAATTTTTGAAGGCTGGCTTAGGTTAGTTTATGCATTCGTACGAGGCATCGATTGAAATTGATGTATTGGTTAGGTTAGGTTAGGTTAGTTAAAGCATTCGTAAATCGACTAAAATCGCGTTTTTCTGTTGGCTTGAGAACTTTTGAAGGCTGGCTTAGGTTAGTTTATGCATTCGTACGAGGCATCGATTGAAATTGATGTATTGGTTAGGTTAGGTTAGGTTAGGCATTCGTACATTGGCTAAAATCGCGTTTTTCTGTTAGCTCGAGAATTTTTGAAGGCTGGCTTAGGTTAGTTTATGCATTCGTACGAGGCATCGACTAAAATTGATGTATTGGTTAGGTTAGGTTAGGTTAGGCATTCGTACATTGGCTAAAATCGCGTTTTTCTGTTAGCTCGAGAATTTTTGAAGGCTGGCTTAGGTTAGTTTATGCATTCGTACGAGGCATCGACTAAAATTGATGTATTGGTTAGGTTAGGTTAGGTTAGGCATTCGTACATTGGCTAAAATCGCGTTTTTCTATTGGCTCGAGAATTCACGAAGGGCTACGTTGACGCCATCACTGGGGTAGGTCGTCGCTCCGTTGTAGACGATGACCCGCGTCACGCCCACATGGGACACGACGAAACTATGTGGACCTCGCCAGCCACCCGGTACACGGGCGGGCCGTGTTCCCGCGGCTGTCCCCGATAGATCGGCCGCCGATACCGGCCCGTTTACAGTTGCGGTCGGCAAAGGTCGGACAATCGATCGCGGCGGATAATCGGAAAGTGAGAATGCGCGGCGGGCACGGCGCAGATGTTCCCGGGATTTACGGCCGGGGTGCGGAAAGGACGCGAAGGATGTCGAATCCTCGCGCTGTTTGCAGGCCAGAGCGCAAGAAAAGGAACATGCGAGATGATAACACACATTCACATTACGTGAAACGTAAAGTGTTCAAAATAAGCAGGAAATTATAAAAAAAATTAAACAACATAAATGCAATAAGCAATAAGTATGTAAAAAACGAGCCTCACAGTAGTCGCATACGATGGGTAACATTTGACATCTCACAATTAAAAATATCAATTGACCAGCGACAGAAATTAACGTCAAAACTTAAAAAAGGTAATATCTATGTGTTTATTAATTAGTAAATACAAGTAAAGAAAATGTACGTGCATTTATTTATTATTGAATTTTGCCGCACTAGGTAGGTACCGTATATCTTTTTACTTACGCATTTATATTTAGAAATTTAGTTTGGTCAATTATGTTTTTATTTCTTTTCATAGATGGCGGTAGTACGCCGCCATACATATTGCATGAAAACTTTGAATAAATATTTAAAAATAATTACATAAATTACATAAAATTTGAGAATGTAAAACATTAAGGGTAGTATTTATTGGATAGTTCGAAGATATAAGCCAAAATAGACACCAGCAGCGCAGCATATATACAAAATCAGAAGCGTTGGCTGTTGAAAGTGTGCGTCTTCGCTGTGATGGTACTTGCTGGATATTGATTTGAAACGATAATTTGTTAATTGCGCGCGTTTTATTTCCTGTTACGCATTTCCGTCCATTTTCCCGAAATTACTGCCACGGATTGCATGGAAGCGAGAGGAAAGACATGACACATCAAAAAATGAAAGAATATTAGCATGATAAATACAATAATGTAGGCAAACTATAAAATATAAGCAAATATAAATAGATTGCATACGAATCGAGCATAGGGATCGAGCTTTAAATGTATCAACAGAGATGTACTGATTGCCTAGGCGATGCAATCTATGTATAGGCGAATAGAAGCATGGGCGCTTATTGTAGAATTCCCTAGACGACTTGAGGCATTTGAGATATGGAACTACAGAAGAATATTAAAATAAGCTGGATGGACAGAGTTACCAATGAAGACGTTATGATTCGGATGAACAAAGAAAAAGAAGTAAAACAATAAAAATTGGAACATTTCAATATATTGGACATGTGATGAGACATCCGGAGTAGTACGAGATTCTGCATCTCAAAATGCAGGAGAAGATTGCCGGAAGTCAAGGCCCTAGAAGGAGAATATCATGGCCGAAAAACCTGAGGCAGCGGTTTGACCAGTTTACTGTAAAGCTATTCCGGGCCGCAGTAAATAAAGTTCTTATAGACAATATCCGCTGTAATGTACGAAAAGAAGAAGAGTAATGTAATTATAATACAACGCGTAATAAAGTGCACGCACGTGCTTTGCGGATCCGAGAATAACCGTAGCAAAAATCAATCGAATTTTGTCAATCAAATTTTAGACACTGATAATGACAAAAACACATATATGTCGCTGGGTATGACGTGTTCGAGTTTGACGATTTATTTACGAATATGTAGCTTTTATTTTGGAATTTTTTTGATAGCTAACTAACTAACTAACCATCACTCCGTTTCGATGTAGGTAGAGAGGATAGAACGCCGCATTATTCTGTCTTGGCGCACAATTTCTACCTTGTTCGCTTTCATACATCTTCTCATACGCACGCTCTTCGGTTGTTGGTGCTTCTAACGGAGCCATCTTCCAATATTTGATTTATCTAATCAAGCCGGGTCTTCCGCGGACGCCCTCTGTTTCTGCCGCCTTCAACTCATCCATTCCACATGGTCAAACTATCTCAGTATTCCATCTATTACGCTAAAGCCAGCATCATATGCACTTCTAATTCGTTCATTCTCTACTCCGTCGTACAAAGATTTACCACACGTGTGTGGTATTTCGTCTTGCCAATTCCAGGCTTCACTTCCATACATCACAGTTGACACCGGGGCTCTAGCAGCTAAGATTGGTAGCAGTTAAGTTAAACTACTATTTTAAACGTAACTAACTAGTGAGCTTAAACCCCGCTCCCCTCGGAAGACAATGCGGTCGCGGACGCACGTGTGTATTATTAGCGTTGGGTACTCCGAGTAAGAGGCCCATTAACGTCTCGTGGTACCCGGCTTAAACGTCTTCTCTTTCCTCCCCTCTGCCGCGCCTTCCCCGCCTTGCTCCGTGTTTTTCCTCTTAAATGTTTAAGTGATTTATTCAGGCGATGTTCGGTGATTCTTCACGCCCGCTGCGCGGCGGTTCGACGGGCGCGAGGGTACAAATTGCGACCTGACTCATTCGCCCGGTGGGGACGCTAATAATAGCTACTATGTATTCGAAAAATTATATTGTAACATACACAAAAACGAAAACAAACACAAAATATACTACGTACATTACTTAAAGGTACAGATACACATGCTTATTACTGGCATGCTCATTAGCATGCCCAAAACTAGCATGCCCTAACATCTGTACACAATTGCTCATTATTATTTACAGTTCATTCATAGTTATTTACAACTTTTAAACTTGTCTGTGAGACGTACTGTAACAGACCTAATATTTCTTTATAGGATCGTAAATAGTTTGATTGATTGCTCCCAGATTATTAGTCTGATCGACTTATATGCTCCATCGAGGTCATCAAGACACAGTGCATTGTTCTATTATAGTGGAAGTGTCAGAACTAATGCATTAGAAAACTCTGTAATTCCCAGATTACACTCATTACGGAATGAGCATGCAGAGGCGGCTGACATTTTTGCTGATAGTATAACTGTTTATAGGACAAAGCTGATACAATTGTTTACATCCCAACAAAATGGAAATGGACAATAAATCTTTCTATTTTACCTTTAACTATTATTATTTGTACCTTTAACTTTATTATTATTTTATCTTATGTTTTTATGTTTTTCTTATGTTTTTCTGTATTATTATTATTATTATTATTAACTTTTAACTATTATTATTGTAACTTTTAACTGTATTTTAATTTTAACTGTCTTATGTTATTTTTAAAAAAAATATTCTGTATATTGTAAAAGCCCATAAGGGCGTTAAATAAATAAATAAATAAATAAATAAATAAATAAATAAAATAAATAAATTATTAGCATGCTTATTTTAAGCATGCTCATAAATAAGCATGCTCAAGGCTAACAATCAAGCACACATGCTTATCACTGGCATGCTTTTGTCATAGAATAGAGACGCTCTTGTTCAAAATGGAAACTTTGCAAACTGAAATAGAAAATTCAAGTGAACCAATAAATCAAAAAAGTTCCCGAGTTTCCATCCGCACATTTTTGATTTTAGTTTTTATAATCTTTATTGTAAGATTTGAATCATTCACGTCTTTTAAAAAAAGTTTCATAAACATTATTTCTTGCTGTATTATTTTTACATAGCGGTGACCGAGTATTCCACAAATATTCAGTAATGTTTTATCATCTCCCCATCGCGCCATATTTGTTTCGTCTGTCGCGGACTGAGAAGATCGCATTGATCATCGACACTAGCCGCGAATGACGTAAGCATGCTCATAATAAGCAAGCCTGTTCGCATATGCTTAAAAGATACCCCTTCTAATGGTGAATGATATTAGCATGCTCATTAATCAACCGACGGTTGATTTTTGAGCATGCCACTAATCAGAATGCTCATTACTAGCAATGTGCGTACACACATGCCACCAATAAGCAAGGGCTAAAGAAGGTCAGTACTGCGCATGCTCACGTGCCACTAATAAGCATGTGTATCAGTACCTTAAGTCAGAAGCACCCTCGAATATAATTCCACACTTTGTATTGTATTGGGTGCAAAGTAAACAGGGAAGCTGGGAAAGAAATTGGATTCACCGATCTGATCTAAAAGATTCCTCCGGTTCCGCTGTTTCTCCAGGGTGGACTGTATTAGTCGTTTACCTTCGTCACATGTACAATTGCACAATGCTAATTTTATCATCGGGGTTACGAATCGTACGGAATTACGAATTTATTTATTTACTATACCTACTTAGCGTGCATAAAACACCAATATTTAACCACTCCTTTCAAGCGTCACTTACGTCAATATTAAGAATGTCGGAAAAAAATACTGAATGTTTGCAAACTGATAGGAAAGACTGACTGTACGATTGTACCGCATACGGTCGATGAGTAACAACTCCACTGGGATATAGAGTAATCCAATCAAATAATACCGACAAGTTACGAACCAACAGGTGATTGGTTTAACGATTTTATTCCTTCTACCGCCGCGAAGAACGCGCTAGAGCCGAAGTGATATTGGTGAGCGCACACTGTTTTATCAAAAAGCACAATAAGTAAGCGAAAATAATCTTCCGGGAAAGGTATTTATTTCCATGTGTTTACAGCGAGAGCTGGGAAATTCGGAGGCGTGATACTCTATTACAGAGGCCAAATACAGAGTCAATACTTAGATGATTTAAAAGTTAAGGCTGGACATTCATTGCAAATGCATATTTTATAATTTTTTTACGAAAATACGGGTTAATATTATTAATTTATAGCGTTTTATTATTAAATTATGTCGTTATAAAGCAGAATACTGTTGGCAGCGGTGTCATTTATTGGCACATTTCATAGTTTTGGAATTTTTATTTTTAAATAATAATTAAGGTGTTTTTAATAAACAACACTAACCATTTATTAGTGGGTAAAGCCTCAAAATACGGGAATAAATAAAATATACCTTCTTTTTATAATCATTTATTTATATGAATACAAAGCGTTTTTAAATCAACAAAAAACGTAAAAAATTCTTGAATATTTAAAACGTTATAACATTATTAATATTGAATATTTCTTAATTATCTTAGTACAGAATGAAGTAAACTTAACATGTATTAAAAACATATTATGCGAACGTCGCCATAATAAACTGTTTTGTAATTCTTATAAATATGTCGCCGCAAATAAGATTTTTTTTCAAAAAATTATCCTGATACCTATTAGCGCAGACGTAAACACATTACATTAGTAACAATATTTTTATTCTAGCTGTTAAAAATGACAGTACTTTTACATGTCAGTTCCTAAAGAAAAAGTACAAAAGAAAAAAGTTTTTACAGACATGTCTGTCTGTAAAAACTTTTTTCTTGTCTGTCGACAACGAAATTATTATTATTATTGGCATGTTGTTATGTTCTGAGAGGATAGTTACTGGATTTAATCCCCAGAGGGATGATTAATTAATTAAGATAAACTAGCTGCAACCCGTCAAAAATGACGGAACATTGGTTCGCGTGTTTGCTACATGCGTTGTGCCGCCGGTTCGGGTGTGGTGGCCCGGTGTTCAAGCCCCATCTCCGGCTGTTTAATTTCGTTTTTTAGCAGTGAATTCGAACGAAATTACGGACGTTACACGAAGTTACGACGAAATTATTATGTTTGATTATAGAAGTCTCACACTAATTATATGAGAAACTATTTATATGAGAAACATGTGTGGAAGTCTTTTTATAGGATGGCCCAGGGCTTACCACCTGTATGAGCTGGCTTAAGTGATCCCTCTACACCATTGCAAAGTTAACCAATTGAACAAAAAAAACCTGCTGACAAACCAGTCTCGCAGATTAGTGATTTTTTCTTCTATAAAAAATATGTGTAAAATGACCGATTATTTACATAAAAAAATAAATAATTTTTTTTTTTTGAAAAGAACGAAAATTTCGCCAATTTTTTTATCAAAGCTAGTAAAATTTTGCACAAACTAATAAATCGATTAATTTTCGTTCCAAATTCTTTCCCGGGATGAATGTTGTGAAATTTCACTAGGGGCGGAAGGAATAAATATCGCGTGGTAACCAAAAAGGCGCGTATCCCGCGGGACTCCCCGTCATCCGGCTAGCAGGACCGCCCGCTCGTTAAGGGTAGGGGGAGGGTACCCCATCGGGCGGGTGCGTTGCGTTAAAAAAATACAAAAATACCATCCCTTTCACGTTAGAGTCTGGCCGAACAGTGTTTAAAACTTTTACGACACGTTAAAAACGAAAAATTGTGAAATTTTGCAACTGTTGAATTCCAAATTCTATTCAATAAATTCAATTCAATTCAATTTCAATTCAATTTTTATTTATTACATAATATGTATATTACAAACTTTATGTTCAATACATACATATTATGAATTTGTATCTAAAAATATACATATACACATATACACACACACCCATATACACACATACATAGATACATATACACATATATACATACATATACATACATATATACACACACATATACATATTGTATATTAAAATAATAATTTATTATTAAACAATTAAAAGTGACCTGTACAATCTGGTCAAAGGTGTAGGAGAATCCTGCTTCGGAAAACCCCCTCAGACACATGGAATATATCAATATCCAAAGCGATCTTGTTCAGCATAGCTGTAGCTGTTCCAACAGGCATAACCATCGGCAGGTTGGTCCTGTATATTGGAATGTGAAACAATCTACGCTGACCATGTCTAAGGTAATTATCAGGAACATACAAACCAATGCTCTGCATAATTTCAGTATTGTCTATAAAAATGTGTAATCAAATACACATTCCTTCTAGTCTCTTAGCTATTGTAGCCAAGCATACCCTGGAGAAACTCGGATGGGTAAAGCCAAGGATAATGCCCGTACTCTCTCATGTAGAGATATACATGTACAAAGTATTGTATACTTGGGCTGCAACTTAAATGAAAGATGGGATCCCCCGGTTGAAATCAAATGCCGCATAGAGCAAGCTCGTGCAACCTTTATCCGCATGAGAAAGATGTTCTGCGGTCATGATCTCAACCTAGGATTACGAATTCGAATGGTCAGATGCTACGTGTTTTCAGTATTATTCTATGGAATGGAAGCATGGACGCTTACCGAAGAACTGATAAGGCGACTTGAGGCATTCGAGATGTGGATCTACAGAAGAATTCTCAAAATAAGCTGGGTAGACAGAGTTACGAATGGACATGTTCGGATGAATAAAGAAAAAGATGTTATTAAAACAATAAAAATACGAAAACTTCAATATCTAGGACATGCGATGAGACATCCAGAGAAATACGAGATCTTGCATCTCATAATGCAGGGAAAGATTGCCGGAAGTCGGGGCCCTGGAAGAAGGAGGACTTCATGGCTGAAAAACTTGAGACAGTGGTTTGGCCAGTCTACTGTGGAGCTGTTCCGGGCCGCAGTAAACAAAGTCCGCATAGCCAACAGGATAGCCAACGTCCGGTAAACGGACAGGGCACGAGAAGAAGAAGAAGAAATAACACGTACATGACAGACTTACATTTAATGCATACATTTAACCCTTCATTTTTGATTGTTATTATATCTGTTATATCAGTAAAACCGAGTTTTGAGTTAAGTATGCAGAGTTGTTTTATAGATACATATCTAGCAAGGAAAAATCACACGAGTCGGAAAATAAAATAAAATGTGACTATTTTTAAATTTTTTGAATAAGGCCAACTGACATTAATTAATTATTTGTAAAATTTGGCAAGAAACAATGACATAAGTCAACTTGGTTGGAAAAAGTAGATAAAAATAACAAAGGCTTTAAGAGATATTACGTAAACAAATGAAATTCCCAAATTTTGTTTTGACTCTCCTGAAAACCCGCATTTGTACCCTTATTCGGATCTCTCTTTCGCCCACAGATATATAGTATGATTATCTATAACCCATCAAAAATGATGGGTTATAAGCAACATACAATACATTATTATACATTAATTATATTTAAGGCTGTGAGAACAGCGCTGTGTTGAGTAGCGTAGCGTATTAATAACGTTAGTGATGGACGTTATTAAATAGAGAATTATGTTTTTTTTTGCTTCTTCTGTCTCATTATTATATTATGCATTACTATTATTTGAGCCATCTGGTAGTGTTAGACACGGACATTGTTACGTAGGGAATTATATATTATGGTTAATGATTAATACTAATGTCATCTGCGATATACATAGTAATGGATGCATTTATTAGTTTTAATTTTCATGGAACTGAAATATTAAAAAGAATCTAAATATTTAAAAAAATAGGAGTATTTTATTAACTATCACACTAACTTTGAAAACGGAATGAGATCAGCCATTGAATAGGAAGTTACGGATGAACACTCGAAATTATTATTATTCTTGGGGATTCTTTTAATATATACATTCTCTGTATATTTAATTATAAATACACAGATAACACACATAAGAATTAAGAATATGCATATATAATTTTTTTATCAAAGTTGTAGAAAAATCCTCCTTCGGAAAATCCCTTCAGAGATATTGGTAAGTCAATTTCCAAAATGATATTTTTATTTATTTATTTAACGCCCTTATGGGCTTTTACAATATACAGAATATTTTTTAAAAAAAAATAACATAAGACAGTTAAAATAATAATACAGTTAAAAGTTACAATAATAATAGTTAAAAGGTAATAATAATAATAATAATACAGAAAAACATAAGATAAAATAATAATAAAGTTAAAGGTACAAATAATAATAGTTAAAGGTAAAATAGAAAGATTTATTGTCCATTTCCATTTCGTTGGGATGTAAACAATTGTATCAGCTTTGTCCTATAAACAGTTATACTATCAGCAAAAATGTCAGCCGCCTCTGCATGTTCATTCCCTAATGAGTCTAATCTGGAAATTATATTGTTCAGCATAGCAGTAGATCTTCCAACAGGCATAACCATCGGCAGGTTGGTCCTGTATATTGCAACGTTAAAATGCTGACGCTGTCATCATAGATTGTTTCTAACACTCGTGATATTTGTAATAAACACAAGCACCAAGTGAAGAAGTTTGGGGTGGTAGCCTTAGAAAGGCTTATGACAACACGTAGAGCGATGCGGCACATACGACGTTTTGCCCGAACGCAGCGCTAGGGCGGCCTCAAGTTCGTTCCGCCCGCGTTCAACAGCCTTTTTTTCTAAGGCTTCAACAGGCCAAGAGGCCCAATAACTGAAGCCAAACAAATCATAAAAACAACCGGTGTCCAGACAATAACGCGCAATACGAAAGTAAATTAATTAATTAATTCATTAATTAATTAATTTACTTTCATTAATTCCCGCACATTTCATTTAAGAGTGCCTTTAACGCTTTGTTAATATAACGGACTAGGAAAACTATAATTTCATTTCTCTAATATTCTACTTAATCATTTTGGCACACTGAGGGTGAGCACAAGAAAAATTCTTAATAAAATTCGACGTTTTTCTATCAAGTTTTTTTTCTTAATATTTTCCATTGTTGAAGATAAACTTTTTCATGGTGTTTAGTATTTGCGTTTTTAGGCGTTTGTTCCTCGCTCGACAAATCTGGGATGTTACGTCACGATTCCACTCCCATCCCCTCTTTTTCATACTACCTTCCATATACAATAGAAAATCTATCGTCGAGCGCATAGTACCATTTTTGTGTCTATTACTTATTATTTTGAAGTAACTTTTCGAAAGAAGTGTCAATCTTGCACAGTTTTGTATTATTTTAAGTGCCCACATTGCAAGAGTAATAAATAGTTGATTTAGTCGACCATACCGCAGTGAAACATAAAGGAGAACGAACACTCTCTTAGTGGTGAGTTAGGCTATAATTTGTATTCCTTTATATTCAGCCCCAACAATACAGTCCACATTCGTTCCGTATCACCCATATTCATCCCGTCATCCTTTCCCTATTCTCGAAAATCTTAGCACTAGATTCCCGGTTTTGTGTAAAATCCATGATTTAACACAAAACTTCCACCATTTTTATGGATTTTATGGTTAGGTTAGGTCAAAAAAATTTTTTTTCAAAATTATTTTTGAATTTAAAGCTTTGTTGTCGGGATGCCAAACATCCAGAATTGAGTAAATCATATATAGATTTATTGTGACCTCACCGGGGATTGGACCCAGAACTCTCAGTGTGAGAAGCCAGTGTCATCATGCCCACAAGAAACCGGAAAGAGTCGCTTTTCCTTCACGACCGTAGAACAGTTTACAGGCGTCAATCTTTGTAATCTCCACTAACTTGCAACATTTAAATTGTTATCTCATCCTATGATTCAACAAAACAGAGATATGAGAATCGTTCTAAGGAGAAATATATACTCTAAAATTAAAAAGATGTCAAAATATTACTAAAGCTAAACAAATATTTAATTTCACAATGCCAAAATACTTTAAAAACAAGATTATACAGATATTCAAGAATATAATACAAGAAATGAAAATGAAATATTAATTCCAAATAGAAAGACGACCCGGCTTATTTCCAGTTCCCCGTACACGTCTTACGACTTTCACTCCTTTTCAACCTTAATTTCAACCTTTTCTCCCCTTTTCCACCCAGTCCTACTCCCACATCATTTGCTTCGACTAACGCATTGATTGAAAACTTTTAATTTCAGACACAATGGAAGATTACTTTTGAAAAAATATTTTTTTGATTATTTATTTATTTAACGATCTTTAGGGCTTTTGCTAACAATATATGTAGGTAAGGTATTACAATATTAAGCAATAGCACAAGTTACAGTAGGTAATAGTAGTATTATGCATGGGTATTAATATTATGCATTACACAAGAACACAATCTCATCAAACAACCGAGATCAAGAAAGCCAGCACATAAAAATTATCGAGAAGATAATTAGACGATATTTAAGGGAGAATGAACCTACAAAGCGCGAAAAAGGGAAATTTTTGTGAATTTTTTTAAGGAAACGCATATGAATTATGGAATTGGTATCATTTCTAAATGAAAGTACACACTTTTAAGAATATCTCAATTTTTTTTATTAAAAAATATACAACATTGGCGGAAAATTTTTGGGTTCTGTCGAATGCCGAAAAAAAAAGATCGTCCGCGGTGACAACTTCCAGTTCATCTGTATCAGAATAAAAAAAATTAAAAGGTTATAAAAATTGACACTATAATAAATTGTCCTTGACGTAGGACTTTTTGAAAATATCGATTTATGGCAAAATAGCGGGTATTTGAATTTAAAGTACCATTTTTAGGGGAAAAGTCGGGTTTATTATGCCGAAATTTTCACCAAATATTCTTAAGACCTCAAGCTTTAATAAAATGCAAAAATTTCAAAATAGTTTTTTTTCGAAATTTCTAGGTTCCCCTTGAATTCTCCCTTAAAGTCTATTTCTTTGTTTTGAATTGAATATTATATATATGACGGGCATAAAGGAAAAGGGAGCAAAATGCCACAGAGGTGTTTCTGAAATAAATACAAAAAACCCGTCACCACTTAAGAAAATTTCTCTGAAAAATATATTAATTGATAATAATAAATTTTTAAAAACAATTTCCCCCTCAGTTTTCTCTTTATATGCCTATTTTATATAAATAAATATTTAACTTTTAAATATGAATATTGATGTGTACTACCGAAGCCATATTTTATGAATTTTCGTATTATTTATAACATATAAATATATGTCGTACGGACTTTTTTATAGAAATTTTTAGTTCGTGAACTTCTCTGTAGAAATTATTTAAATATCTCTTACCGTTAAGGCAGCGTTCATAAAAAAGTATCATTCAACCATTCTTTTGTCGACTTTAGTTGTAAAATAGGCCACCACGAAAAGCCCTTTTATTTTAACTGGATAGTATATAGCCTATGTTCACCCTGAAAGTCCATTCTAAATATTGGTGAAAGTATTTTTGAAATCTGATGAGTAGTTTAGCAGATTACCTCATACATCAAAACTTACAAATTTTACCTCTTTATATATAAGTATGTATTATAATATATTGCTGTCTCTGCTATAATGTTTCAGTCTAAAATCGGCGTCATCACTTTAGTATGATGCGGCCATTTCGTCATGTGATAAATCCTCGGAGGTTGATTGGTTGAGTGGATATTGCTATCTTTGCTTTTAATAGTGTTATGAAAATATGATTTTGAAAGGGATAGAGCTATATTTTCGAATATTTCGAATTCAGTACATTCTAAATTAATAACTCGGTGACTGCATTCAAAACATTTTTTAAAATTTTTTGATGTTGCTGATACCTCTCACATGTTTTAAATTAAGTGCCCTGTCTCGGAAAGTATAGCTAGTCACTACATATTACATACCCTACCAATGAACAAAACAAATAAAATATTTTGCGGCTTACCAATCATCCCCTGCTTAAAAAGTTGAGTGAAATCCAAAAAAATCGTCTGAAATGCTTACCTGAAACAAAAAAAAAATATATAAGTGTGTATATATTATTTAAAAGTTTTATCAAATCAATCATTTTATTAAGCCAAATATAAATTAAAATCGTTTGTCAATTTGTGATACAGGTTTTAAATTTTCCAGAGGAAAACGGGGTGGAATAATCTCCCTTGCAAAGAGCCTTCGACGTATCGACAGGTGTCTAGCGTTTCCATGAAAACCCTCTAACGAAAGACTACCTCCAAAATAAAAAATATAAATCAGAATTGAATTTTTTTACATAAAAAATGTAGGCAAAATGTGTAACAAAAAAAGGATTTTATGAATATTGAAGCAGTAATTGGCATCAATCAAATGGCCTTTATTTTAAAAATTTACATCTATAAAATAAAATATATCAATAAATTTAAAATTACGTTAGAAATTTGATGTGTTTGTTGGTCCAGCGGTTAAGATACTTACTAAGTGATACAGTGATATTGTGTTCGAGACTAGCAAGATAGTCCTATTTTCCTTTTAGTTTGAAAATAGTAGAAATATTGATGTGAGATGTTTTCCGGGAACACGTCACTTTTCTTTAATTAAAAAAAATCAAACATCCGTAGATAACTTTCGGGACAGAATTATTACAATACAATTCGAAAAGTATATACGGGCAATATTTACTCGTATTAGGGAAAACGAAACGCCGTTTTATTACTTCTTCTCAAATACAGCTAAATTATTTTGTGGTTACATAATTGTAATTTATTTATTTTACTGAGTAGCTTATTGGTCTTGTGGTTAGGACTCTCGCCTCGTGATCCAAAGGTTCGAATCTCACTCCAGACCATGTTAGTCCTATTTCCAGAGCACAAGCGTTTAGCTTAATTTGAAAATAGGAGGAATATTGATGTGACACGAATTCCGAGTTCGCATCGCTATTTAAAAAAAAAAAAAAAAATTATAAAATTATTTTGTAAACACCACTTTTTTATTGAAAAAAATTGAAAAAAGCCAATGACTTCGAAACATGTTGAATTTTTTTCAATAAAAAAGTGATGTTTACAAAGCCTTTTTATTAATTTAAAAAAAATTATTTCTCAACACAATTTCACTACATAGAGAAAAGTGTTGCGTACTATCTTCTCTGTCTACCCCTCTGGAAAACAACGTGATAATAAGTTAGTTATTAGTTACTAGTAGAAGGACGTTGACCAATCAGAGCGCTTGAAACACATTACCCACAAAGTTGTCAAGAAAGCGATCGCAGTGTTGCACGTTTCTACTGACGTTATGGTTTATGGCCAGAGTAGTCAGTTTTTTTTTGGCCATAGTTCGCTGGACATCATCACAACAAATGCGGAGGACTTGTGCTAGAAATGATGAAAGAGATCTTCCCAGGAGGTCATGAATCGTGACGCGCCTACCTGATGCATCGGATACTTTCATTATCATCATCGTCGTTCTCTTCTAATTGATCACCACTGCAGAAACTATGCCCAGACCTCGCTGCATGAGTTGCTCACGGCATGTGTTCCGGTAATTCTTCGAACTCGGTCGATCCGAGCCCTGTTGGTAATCAAATTCTCGCCCTTTGACCTTCCGCATTCCCGGTGACCACTGGCTTCTCCAGCCTCCATCTCGTTTTTAAAACATGTGCAAAGTATGCGAGATTTCTTTCCTGGAGAACTCAGGCATTCCTTCATCGCGCGGTACAGGGCATGCGCATACTTTTACCAATTTTACTTTAAATTAAAATAAATTATGGACGTTTCACAGAGACAAAGTTGTTTAAATGGAAAAACAGTATGGAAGTCTTTTTTGGGCACCCACAAGGTTTACGACTCGAGTGATCACTTTATTTTATTTAATAAAAAAAACTGTGAAAGGCAAGAAGGTATCATCATGTATACTATTTTATCCTTGAAATGTGCCTCGTACATCACAATTTAATTTTTTTAAAGTTTATTCACAAGAAACAAACAAAGCCCGAGGCTTGCGGAACAAGCCAGTCAGTTAAGACATTGTTCCGAAGAACTTTACCAAATATTATACAAAAGCACCATTTTCGGCAATTATCTTGGCCTCATCAGCTCGCTGCGTCTTCCCGGAGACCTGGCAAATTATAATGGAAACATACGATAGTTTCCTTTAATGGAAGGAGGCACCTCGCGCCACCGTCGTCATCAGGGGGATGAAGAGGCGGCTAGAGGGATGGGGGAGGAGAGGGCGTCGTGGGAAAATTTAGAGACGAGTTTGGTGTGTTTACGTTCCCTAGCCGAAAATAAGTATAAAGCTTTGTGCGTTTTACTAGGCCAAGAAACGGAATAATAATATTGTACATACATAACGTGGGGTGACACCATTCCAAGAACGGGAAACGGGATGGGGAGAATACGGAGGAACACTTTTTTATATGTCAGATAGTTTTTTATTGTTGTTTCTTAGAATAAATAAACTTCGCAATCTGGTTGCCTTCAAGAACGGGAAATATGTTTGGGAGTTAAACCGGAGTTCGGAAGAGTGCCAGACAAGGTCCTTAAATATGAAGATAATCATGAACGCAGTCGTAGATATGATCGTGTCAATATGGCCGTGGAGTCGGAATCGTTAGTTGGAATCGTCAGAAATCGGCCGAATTTGACTACTAAAAAAATATATGTTCCAGTTTAATTAATTGATAATTATGTATCACGGACAAGAATTTAAAACCTGCATTTATTAGGTTTTTCTTAGGGTATAGAAAATTAATTAATTAATTCATTCACTAGAATGAAATAAAATGCATTTTTTTTTTACATTTCTATGGGACGTGAGATACGTAGAACTACGTAAATATTGTAATATTTTTTTACAGACATTTTTTTTACATCTTCTGGTTAGAGTTTCCTTGTGTTGTATATATGATTTGTTACTGATTAAATATCATTATATTTTTTAAATCCTTTATAATAACATCACCGCCGGTCTTACTTGATTTCTTGTGGACAAATTTTGGAAGTGAAAATTAACACACTTCCCGTCATCCCAATCGAGCTGAAACTTTGCAAACATACGTATTTTCGATGACAATACATGAATCAATAATCAATTTTACGTATTAGTCAATTAGTCCATCTTAATTAATTAATCAAATTTTTATTTGGAAAATTAATTAACGAACTCCTCAAAAAACGACGCTAAGGCAATCACTGTTCGTCGCAGTGTTCATCACATCAGTGGACCTGGTGATGTACGTGTCTTTCCGATCCTTCTTTTTCTTCTTCCACCCATTATTTTATTGGATCGAGGTCCCTGCACCTCATAGAAGGTTCCAACTTTACCTTTCTTGGACATCGCTCTCCAGGTCAGCCCAATATAGTTTCAACCTCGCTTCGCAGCAGCAAGTATTTTCACCAGCTCCTCCTAGGAGGGCCCCTTGGTCTTCTGCCTTCCGGTCTTGCCTGGAATGTCCACTTTGGCAGTCTGCCGGCGTCCCAGCCACCGTAACGGTGATTTCTCGATAAACGCCAATCAGGGTTCTACTTCGAGACATTTTTGTCTTTTCCTTTTTTTCAAATCTTTTTTCAAAAGTCAAAAGTGATTCAGTCCCGCGGGAAGGCGGGAGCGTTGTCGCCCGGGCCGACACCTAGTTCGGTACGCGGGAATGCCGTAATGCGGGGTTTTATATCGAGGGGGAGGTCGTTTGAATTGTAAATTTTTTTGATCTCTGTATTACTTGCTTATTTTACCGTGTAGCTACGCGAAAGCCGATGTTTTTCGCCTTGTCTTCGCTAACGCCATTTTTTGCAGAATCGATAGCGCCGCCGTAACGCCGGAGCTTTCTCGTCCTCCTTAGGTTCCCCTTCGCGGAATATTCAATCTGCATAATGGCCCGTTCACGCCGTGGCTATTTTTAAATACAACCCTCGTTTAAACGCTGATTCAACTACAGGGATTGTTATAGTATCAAGCCTGAAATATCTTCTGTAGAATAAAATATAAATATCTTCTGTATAGGTCTTTCCATTTAAAAAAAGACAATCGAATGTGTATGTGTAAGCCGTGCATACGACGCACATTGTTTCGTTGTGTTGGTGTTCAGGGGTATAAGCGCCAACACAATGAAACAATGTGCCTCCTATGCACGGCTTACGCATATCGATGCGATTGTCTTTCTTAAATGAAAAGACCTATACACTATAGTAGGTAAGAAGGTTTGAATATTATGTTATTTGAGTCCGGGGGTTTCGGCATATAAGGTAAAAAAAATGTGTAAGTAAAATATAAAAATACTAAACCTGGTTTTTTAATATGTTTAACCAGACAGTACCATACATACACTCATATCAATTATTGCCAGACGCCTTTCACGGGTTATTTCTTCCGCCAGACGTTTTGAAGCTCTAAAAATAAACATGGCATTTACGCTAAAGTAACAAATAAAAATTATACATATTTTATTCGGGATACTATTCTAATCTATTATTTATTTTAAAGTTTGACTTACACTTTTTTATCTGACAAAATTCCCCTCACTTAAATGTCATAATATCCAAACCTTCTTATCAACTATGGTGTTCATCTACAAAAAATATTTCGTGTTTGATACGATAAGAATTAGAATTTTATTACACAATGTACCAAACAAAACGTAATTTTGAACATCATCTTTATTGACAATAGCTGGTCGGATACGCCCCTCTGATTTCACGAAAGCATAATTGTTCGATATTCGTGGCGTCACGTTGGCACAGAAATTGATTTTGTGGAATATTGTTTTTTTCGTATCTGGCAACACTAAATTGTTTATTGAAATTCTAATCCTACCTCCAAAATATCTTTTGTCTTTTTGTTTCGAACAGTACAAGTACCTTTTTGTTGTTGAACTGACATGACAGGTCAGACTTTCTCGCATCCTGACTTGTAAATTGTCATCTGTCGTCTCGTATTGAAGTGTTCATATAGATGCTCAAAATATCCAAATCTCCTCGATATTTTCTTCTCCAAATGCTTAAGCGGTTTCCTCGCTACACACAGACGAAGAATAAGCATTCTTGCGGCGCGCCGCATGATGACGATAGTGAATGGGACGCGCCTCTACCCAAGACTTTTCCCATAACGGCCTCACAATTTCGCCATCCAGGATGGTATTATTTTATTACTAAAGCTGTCTGCTGCAACGCATTATATGAAGCAAAAGCACTCGTGCGACGCGTCGGTGAAGTGAAGTGGGAACCACCACAGACGCCATACACTTCACACATTTGAATGCTAATCGTCTGCATGATGATATTAGTGTCGAGCATAATAAAATGAATAGTAAAAATAAAAATAATAAATAAAAACATAAATAAAAAACATAATAAAAAGAATCAAGATATATTATGGATGTCTCATGGAGCCGAAGCTATTTTTATATGGTAACGTAGGAATGGAAGTTTTTTTGGGTGTTTATAGGACTTACGACCTATCGTACGACTGGCTTAAGTGATCACTTTACAAAATGTAACGTTCACCAATTCCACCCATGATAGACTACCACATCTATCAAATTTTCGTCAGTTGTGTATATGAGCTTTCTAAGGGGTACGGGAGTCACACTGATGCACAGAGTGAGAAGTGCTTAAATAAGGCATGGAGCCCTTCTACACACATAAAAATCACAAATGAGGTAACTTGGACATGTGCTAAGAATGCCAGAGGAACGAATACCAAGAAGAATCCTCTTGGCAACCCCGAAAGGAAGCTGGGAGAAGCAACAAAAAATGTATATTAAAACAGAATGGGTCTAAACTGGTTGACTTATGCGAAAGCAGCGCAAGGCTTGGGAATATGGAAGCCCCTTGTCGAGTCTTTGGGCCCTCGACCCTAGTAGGACAAGGGGATGAAGATGATGATGATGATGTATACTTGTTTAAATTATATACCTTGTTTCGTGTGTGAGTTGGGTTTTTACCCATAAACCAGTACAGATGTCGCCGTTGGTATAGGTCTTTTCATATAAGCTTGCAATTGAGTCAGTGTGGGTACAGTGCGTAACACGCGCATTGTTTCCCTGTGTTAAGTTAACGGATACACCGCTCTCGTATCCGTAAACTCAACACAATGAAACAATGCGCGTGTTACGAACTGCACCCACACTGATTCAATCGCAAGCTGATATGAAAATATAATGTAAGTACAGACTCGGGCAGCAATAGAAAAAAAAAACGCGACGAAACAACATTTTAATCGAGGCGGTGCCGAAATACGAAAAACGCCACCGACGTCCAATTTTCATTGCGTCCCGCCGCGCGTGATGTTTTTTTAATAATATTTGGGCATCAAAAATGAAAATGAAACTCGAACACAATCGGGCCATTAGTTACAACAAATTTATGCGACGCCGAATACAAAAACGAGGTCGAAATCCGCAAACAAATTCGGTCGCGTTACGTGCCCTGATTAACGGCATCGGAAGCATTGCGAACAACGGGGCGGAGTTACAGCACCGTCCGGCCGGCGGGGCGCGCGCTCGGGGGCGGCGAAGGCGCTGTAATGCGTCGTTTTTAAAAAATGACAATATCACAGACGGGTGACGTCACTTGAGCTGCACGCCGCGTGCGGGTACGCATTTGAATTTTCAAAATGCACCAACGGTTAAGGCGCGATTGACTAGGGATCGATCGATGAGACATTTTATGAAAATTAATTACAATTAGCTATGAAAATATATGTTCGTGTCGCAGTCGCCCCTGACACGACGTGCCACGGAGATGGCCTTTAGAGTGAAAAATGGTCAACCTGGCGAAGTATGTGTAGGACCGATATGGGAGCTTTCGCGGTCCTGGGAAAGCGGTGGGTGTCCGTTCACTGTCTCTTCGCTATCTACAGACTCGGCTTACTGTATTTAAGAAGTGAACTATGAAGTGAAGTGCGGCCCAACTCTGCAACGTTGAGGTTGCAACGTTGGGTTGCAAGCTTAATACCTATACATTTATTGTAAATAAAGTAAAGGAAATGTATATGCATTTATTTATTATTGAATTTTTCCGCACTAGGTAGGTACCGTATATCTACATACGCATTTTGTTTAGAAATGTGTTTGTTCAATTATATGTTTTTATTTATTTTCATAGATGGCGGTAGTGTGCCGCCATACATGATGATGCGCCATGCGTGATGCTTCAAGAATCACTAAAAAAACTTCACGATTGGTGTACTATCAATAAACTTCACTTAAATACATCTAAATGCCAAAGTATTGCCTTCTGCAGAATTAAAAGACAATTGTTTTTAACTATCAGATTGATAACATCCATCTAAATAAAGTATATGAGGTCAATAATTTGGGAATCACAATAGATTCAAAATTAAACTATTTATAAGTCACATTAACAATATCTCCAACAAAGGAATGAAAATGCTTGGATTTATAATTCGCAATTCCCAAAACTTTAACAATCTTTCTACTTGCATACATCTATATAAATCCCTAGTTAGAAGTCAGTTAGAATACTGCAGCCCTCTATGGTCACCATATTACACAAGCCACATCCACAGAATAGAAAAAGTACAATACAAATTTTTAAGATATTTAAACTATAGGTTACGTATCCCAATAGAGCAAATTAACTACAACTATCTTCTACAAACGTCAAGGCTAACAAAACTCTGTGATAGACGTATAATAGCTGACTTAATTTTTCTATTCAAAATAATTAATAGTAACAGATTGGATGCACCTGACCTCCTATCCCTTATTACAATCAACGTGCCACAAAGGCATACCCGTACCCAAAATACTTATTTCTGCAACAAAACGAATACTGGGCATTTCCAACACTGTACGATTAACAGATTACTTACACTAGGGAACGAATACGCACACATATCGAATATCTTCAGTGTTACATTAGAGTGCTACCGTACTCATCTCAATAAATACTTCTTAGAGAAACAAGGCAGTCAATTTTAGTTTCTAACTCGGTTGCTTCATAATTTCATAAATTGTAATTAATTCACCGTTTAACTTTTTGATACTATTCATAATTATATTATTTCTTTTTTATACTTGTACTATTTTATATTTACTATGTATTTAAATTTTATATCTTTGTTATTTTATTCTGACTTTTGTCACTATAACGCTTTTTATATTTACTCTGTATTTTATATCTTTTATCTTTGTTATCTTATACTTACTTTTATTTACTTTCTCAATTTATATTATAAATTATTTTTTCATTTTATATCATAAATTACTTTGTCACTTTATATTATAAGATGTATTTTGTGTAACATAAAATTACTTTTTAGAGAAATAAGGCAGTCCATTTTAGTTTCTAACTCTGTTGCTACATAATTTCATAAATTGAAATTAATTCTCATTTGTTAACTTTTTTAAACTATTGAATATATATTACTTCTTCTTAATACTTTTGTTATTGTATATTTACTCTGTAATTATTATTTTTCTATCTCTGTAATTTTATGCTTACTTTTGACATTATTATGTTATTTTATATTAACTCTGTATTCTACATATTTTACCTTTATTATCTTATGCTTACTTTTACTTACTCTCATTTTATATTATAAGGTAATTAGTATAACATCAAATTACTGTAATAGGTTTTGGAACCGTTGAAATAAATAAATAAATACATATTGTATGAAAACTCTGAATAAATATTTGAAATAAAATTTGAGAAAGTTAATCATTAAGGGTAGTTATTGTTTACATTAATGAAAAAAAAATTAAGTATTTATTGGATAGTTCGAAGATATAAGTCAAAATATATCAAGGTTACAACATCCATACGCTTGACACCAGCCGCGCAGTATATATACAAAATCAAAAGCGTTGGGTGTTGGAAGTATGCGTCTTCAATGTGATGGCACTTACTGGACATTGATTTGTTTATAAACGATGATTTTTTCCATCGCGCGCGCTCATTGGTCAAATGAAATTGCGCGCGCTTCCCCGGCGTCTTGTATCCTTTTACGCATTTCCGTCCATTTTCACGAAATCACCGCCACAGATTGCAGGAAAGCGAGGGGAAAGATGATACACATCAAAAACAGTTACCCATGCAGAACATGAAAAGAAAAAAGAATAAATGCATCATATGCAGGGACAGTATGATTAATTTTTTTTGAACTCGAATGTGAGGAAGATTCCTTGTCTGCACGGTTAGGGGTGAGGTCTCAGGGGTCGGTTTGTGCGGATTTTAAGACCCTCGCGGGTAATCATATTTTGAGACACCATACGCGATGCACAAGAGATGCGAAAAGTACATCAAAATGCGAAAAACATTATATATATATATAAAACAAACGCAATTTAACGGGGGGTGGGTTTGCTGTTTTAAAATGCATATTGTTTTTGCCGCCGGGCTCTGCGGTGCGGTGGGTTGAATTTTAACTCGAAAAGGACGAAAAAATTCCTCTACGTAAATATTTTATTTTTGTACAGTTCTCCTGTTTGTATTGTTTGTACACGACTTGGGAACTACTTTTACTGCCGCGATATGCCGACGCAATAAAAAAAAGACGCAAGGCTACAGTAAAATCTGTAATTCACCATTGTTTGCTGATTGCTAGATCCCGAATATAACGCGATTTGAGCAGATGGTGATGGACAATTTTGGCTATGGTGTTCTCATTATCATGGAGGTGGGAAAAAAGGGAGATAATTGGACAAACTCAAAATATTTTGAATGTAAAAAACTGGTCAAAAAGGACTTTAAAAAATCGAAATGATATTTCAGGCGCATTCTAATGAAATGCTAATAATTCGGAAGAATCTGATTACACATATAAAGGATATTGCTTTAAAAATTCCAATCAAAAATAATATCTCATTAGTGACATCTGTGTTTAATTAAGAGGAATGAAAAAGCCTTGGATGACGGTCGCGATAATGATAATTACTACATACATATGAAACGGGTTGTAAAACTTAAATATACAGTCGTCACTCTCTATAACGAAATCCAAGGGACCGAGCAATTTATTTCGTTATGGGAGTTTTCGTTATAAAGAGTGAGGAAAAAAATTAACTTGTATCCGTGTAAGTAAAGCATAAATAATTTATTTTTCTATTAACACTGTTGCATTACACTAGTTATAGCTAATTACACATATATAAATTAAAACTTTAACAAGTTAGTCAACTTGGTTTACACGCTTCTGATAATACAAAATATTGCGTATCAAATCTTTTAATAAGACATTTAAGAATAAATTAAATACTATGTTTTAAACCACTTTATTGCTATATATTTGTCAACTAGTTTCGGTTGGACTGAACCTTCTTCAGGACAATTATAATATAGACAGGTACAGAAATTTATAAAGGAGGAAAAAAAGAGAGAGGGACAGAGTGCCAACTAGGTGGGGGGGAGGGAAGGGGAGGAGTTAACTGAAGATAGAGGGAACAGCTTTAAAATCGGACTATTAGATAAATTTATTTGTTTATTTATTATTTGACTATTATTATTGCGATAAAGTGGTTTAAAACATAGTATTTAATTTATTCTTTAATGTCTTTTAATGCCAAGCCACAAAGTGTTTTCTTGCTTTGAAAAATTAAATCTTTAACTTGGAACTTCTTCAATTGACCTAGGGTTATCTTTGTGAGTTTAAAAAAATCAATTAATTTGACCGCATTTAAAGCTTGCTTGATGCTGAAGGATCGGGTTCCTCTATTTATTTATCCTTGTCTTCTTAATCCTGTTCTTCCTTAATAATTTTCAAGATTTTCTCATCAGTCATCTCAGCTGCTGTGCCAGACCCTCACCCACAGCAGCAAAGCCCTCCAGCTCTTCGGGGATAAAGGCGATAGATGTATTGAACTGCCGAATCCACTCACTCAGAGGCAGGACTTGCGGCGATTCACAATTTACTTTTGTGGAACAGTTAAATTGTAGGCCTGTGTGGAAAAATAATGGAGGATAGTTGGTGTAATCACCACTTCTCAGGCTTTACCCAGAAGAACCACTGCGTTTTTACCAAGTTTTGGTCTGTTATCGGCAAAACAGTTGACTTTGAGGACTTTTTGATCTTGTAGGTAACTTGAATTTCTTGAAACTGCGTGGTTTTTTTGACTCTCCGACAGCCATTAGTTCTCTTTTTCTGTTCGATTCACGTTGACGTCCGTAATGCGCTCTTTCAAGTGTTGGCCTTTCACGAACTACTCGTTTTTAAATTTGAGAATCATGTTTGGAATCCCTTTTAAAAAAAATCCGGTCTCATCTGCATTCAAGATAGTATTAGGAGAGTACCTCGTGGTCAACTCCAGCCGCACCTTGTCCAACAAGTTGTGGATGATGTTTCTGTTAACCCGTCTGGCGGCAAGAAAACTCCAAGAAAAGACTTTCTAGATGTCTCTTTTTCGGCGTGAGTGTATCAATTTTTTCGCAATAGAGAGTGAGCCCTTTCGTTATAGAGACTGAATTACATTTACAGAGAGTGACGACTGTATATACAACTTCCAAAAATTCGATAGATGTGGTAATCTATCATGGGTGAAAATGGTGAATGTTACATTGTGTAAAGTGATCACTTAAGCCACCCGTACGATAGGTCTTAAGCCTTATGAACACCCAAAGACTTCTGTGCAGTTCTTAAAACAAATCCCAACATTTTGAGACCTTTATTAGTTTGTGCTTTTTTATTTAATCTTGCCATTGCCATACAAAAATCCACGCACTTTGATCCTCGAGCACCGGCGACTCGATGTCCCGGCATCGCACAGTAGCGCTCCCCGGCCAGGTACGGTGCCATCCCATCCGGCGATAAAATCAATATCCAGCGGTTCTAAACATGTCGCCGGGCCCGCGAGCGCCCCCCGGGGGCCCGGGATTTATGGGCTATTCGGGTCAGCCCCTCGCGGCGCCCCCGCGGGAGGCGGAAGATCCCGATTGGACGCGATCGCAGGCGATTCGCAAAGTGTGGCTCCCAGTAAACTGTACAATTTTTATCATTCATTTATGCTGCAGTGACTGGTATTCACTTACCCACGACCGTTCCTGCTCATTCGTCCCGCGGTCGACATATTTTTTAACAAAATTATTAATTCACATTTGACACCTCTGATATTCTGTGTACGTTTATATTTCATGCGCCTGTTAGAGCTAGTTCACTTTATGAAAGCCACTTGCATTAGTGTGAATGATACCCTCTGTAACAGGTAAATTGTCTAGTGGTATTCCTTTTTTAAAGCTACTCCATTGGACACTTCAGTATCACACTGGCAGTCACGCGGAGCGGTCGTTTCTTCGTTTAAAGATACGGTGACTGCAAGATCACGATACGATGACCACAAACTTAAATCAATTTAATGTAAATTTAGATGAGGATTTGGAGTCCGATATAGACGACAATAATGCTTCTTTATCGATTAAAGTTAATTATGAGATTATGAAACTGTTTAACTACAATTATACCTGCTTATATATTATTTATTTTAAACTAACTATAAGCCATCACAAATGACGTGCTTTTGTTATATATTTCGGCTGCCAGTTAATGCTAGCAAATGCTCTAAGAAGCACAAAAGCATAATACTCTTTTTCATAATTATGAAAAAGAGAATTATGCTTTTTTTCTTATATTAAATTAATGAGGTATAAGATATATAATAAATGAGGTATATCATTATTATATAATATTTGAGCATTCTGGTAGCATTGGTGACGGACATTGCATATTTTGATTAATGATTAATACCAATGATATATGCAATATTGTAGGCAATGGATTCACTTATTAGTTTTAATTTTCAATAAAAGGAAATATTGAAAAAAAAACATTTTAGAGTATTTTATTGAGAAAAGCATATAATCAATGTTTTTATTTTATTTAATAACAATTTTGAAATCATATTAATTTTGAAAAAAGAATGAGTTTTTTTTATAATACTTGTACCTATGCTTACTTTAGGTTTAGAAACAAAAATAATATTTATATTTATTTTTTGCGTCTCTCATTTCCTCAAAAAAAAATATTTTACGAGTTTTTGAAAACGCACTTTTACTCACACTAATGCAAGTGGCTTTCGTAAAGTGAACGAACTCTACCTACGTTATTTTATTTTGACAACGCTAAAACTAACTCGTATTTATATCTCTTGCACCTAGACTGCGTAGGCTAGGTAACACTTATGCACATATCTCGGATATTTTCAACTCTAGTTTAGCACAATACAGAGATGCGTTAACAAAAGCTCTACATCCTGCCGACATGCACCCTTAATGTATTCACAAAATTAATTATTATACCTTTTTATTTAATTATATATACGTACTTAAAACCTCTTTTTTTCTAATTTATATCACAGTTCAAACCTTCGAACAACTGTCTTTACTGTCAATATCTACTGTAATTTTAAGTTACAATATTACTATTCTTTTATCTTGTTTACACTATTATGGAAAATATATTTTTTGTACCGTATATTGAAATAAATAAAGAAATAAATACTACCAGCAAGACTTGCTGCCCAGCACCGGTCGTCTAAAACGGTGCGAGACAGCACGGCCGCTGAAACAAAACCATTCGCTGTCCGTCTCAAAGTGACCCACCCATGTCTTTATTAAAAAAAAAAGTTATAAATAAATATATACAAAAAGTGAAAGTATAATATGTATAAAATCTAGACAAAATCGAGCTGATAATTTAAACAGCAGTTGGGTAATAACTAAACTAAATAAACTATGGTTTCCCCCTCCTCGTCCTTGTGCCTAGGAGACAGTGAGGCGGTTTTGTGTTGACGCCTCCCTGCGCCGCCTGCCCCAATACGAGTTTAAGTGGCGTGGTGAGGATGACCACTTAAGCGTTAAAAAATGTCAAATTGGGTGGAGAAAGTGATCAAACACCCAATATTTGAATTCTTTGCAAAATTAATTTATATAAGTCATTGCGCGTCTGTCCTGAAGATATAGCGGTGTGAAACCGGTAGACGTTTAAAATCAATTAACGTAGATTGCACAAAGCTTTCTAATCTGTTTCTGTTTCTCAATAACATTTCTTCCATGGAGCTTCTGAACTGGAGAGAGCTGAGACTAAACCGAGATGAGTGGAAGAAGACTCTTGAGGAGGCCAAGACCCACCAGGGGTTGTAGAGGCAAGAGTGATGATGATGATACAAAGCTTGTTTGTTCAAATTAATTATTATGTCCGACCACAAAGTTAACGCTATCTTCTTTCCTGGGTTTCAATCCGTTGGATTGATTTGCAGCAAAGTACATCTCCTTCTCCTTTCTGCTCGGTCTCCGGCGATCCTCTCCAGCTCTGTGTAGTAGGCACAATTCATATCTTGGCACACTTGCTTAAGATAGTCACTGCAAGGGCGCCCTCTGGCAATCTTTCCCTCTACCATTCCCTCCAATATAGTTTTGAGCAGATTTTCATGGCGTAAAATGTGCCCCATCCATTTTGCACGCCTTTTCGAGAAGGTATTCATCATGTGCCTGGTTTCATCGATCCCGCTGAGAACCTCTTCATTTGTAATGTGGTCTCTCCAGGAAATTCCTAGGGCACGTCTGTAGGCCCACATCTTGAAGGCTTCTAATCGTTTTTTTTCTCTGTCGCCAATGCACCATGTCTCACATCCATGCAGCAAAATACTCCACACATAAGTTTTTATTAATTGCTTGCGGAGCTTGAAGTTTATATTATTGGATTCGAAAATCTTTACATCTTTATCTTATAACGTTATAAGCATCAATAATAAGAAATATTGCTTTACTGAAATTGATTTATTTTTGTAGAATTTTTTTAAGATTTGGATACAAACAATAGTCAGGGTAGGAACATAAGCACTTAAGTCGAAAAAAGGATTCTACACAAATTGTACACGAAAAGGTATTTTGTGCTTGTTGCGTCCGTGTATTTGAATTATTCAAATGTATTTTGTATCGCAGATATTCTGTGTTAGAGCATCGGGAGAGATAAATGTTTATTCCCGACGGTGAGTTAAGGAAAAACGGTTGTCTTCGCATAATTTATTTTTATTTTATTTTATTGGTGTGTAACATCTCCCTTCTCGCTTTCCTGCAATCTGTGGCGGTGATTTCGTGAAAAAGGACGGAAATGCGTAAAAGGAAATAAGACGCGCGCAATTTCATTTAACCAATGAGCGCGCGCGATGGACAAAATATCATCGTTTATAAACAAATCAATGGTCCAGCAAGTGCCATCACAGCGAAGACGCACACTACCAGCCAATGCTTCTGATTTTGTATACGTCAAGCCGAAATCGGGTGATAGGCCAAGTCATAATAGTTATCAGAAAAATGTTTAAAAAAATCTAATGTGTTATAAAAATTATAAGCATTTAAAAACAATCGAAAAAATGTACACGGTCTTTTCACTCCTGTTGCTACAAATCTTTATTTATCTTCATTTTTTTTATTATTATGTAATCCTGAATAATGCTTCTGTAAACTTTTGTCCAAAATTCAAAGCCAACTGCTCCAGCTTGGAAGAAAATGTTACCAAACCAAATATTCAAAATCAATACTTTGTCCTGTTTCAACTGACTGTTTTTTTAAATTTTTTGCAATATTTTTCTGATAACTATTATGACTTGGCCAATCACCCGATTTCGGCTTGACGTCGAGATACGGGACATCTTGTATATGTTGCAAGGCTGGTGTCAAGCGTGTGGATGTTATAACTTTGATATATTTTGGCTTATACCTTTGAAACTATCCAATAAATACTTTTTTTAAACCACCAACCAATGGATCACTAGGCGAGAGTCGTAACCACCACACCGACAAGCTACTTTTCCGACTTGTATCCGTGTTTGGATCTCTATTTAAAAACATCGATAAAATTTGAACTGATAATGTTAAGGTGCGCCGAAAGTAGACTCAAATTTTATCGAAAACGCTGAAATTGTCAGACGGCGTCTATCGAGCGCTCGTCTGTAGGCTGCGGAGATTGATGTCCAGGGCGATGGAACACGGCGCGGGCCACGAACCTAATGGCCACCTATTAGGGGGCCGGGGAATGCCTTATTTTATTAATGCAATTCCATTTTATTGCCCTTAATGTGATCTCTTGCCCGCGCGGCGGTACATCACATTTTTTCTGGAGCTGCAAGCGACCAGCACCAGAGCCAGGTTTGCTGAATGACTACTTCTTCTTCTTCTTCGTGTGCCCTGTCGGGGATCCCTGTTTCCCTGTCCAGGGCAGTGCGGATCAGCCCTTCCACGCTTCTATCCCGGTCTACTCTCAGATGTTTATGCCGAATGGCTACTGAAGCGAAATAAAGGCGCAGTGAAGAGGAACCCACCACAAACCCAGGGCCGTTTTAAGAGCAATAGTTCCTGTATCGGCCTTAATGATTTACATTCTAAAAGATAAAGTGGCCATCCTCAGTGCACCGCGCGGAGAGGGGTCCACACAAAAGCACTTCACTGACAACATTACATCTTCTTCTTCTTCTTCGTCAGCCTTCGTCTTTCCACTGCTGGATATTGGCCTCTTCCTTATTTTTCCATTTTTCCGTGTTGTTGGCTAATTGTAGCCATTTCTTTCCCCCCACAGCGACAATATCATCGGTCCATCTCTTTTGAGGTCTTTCGATGCCTCTTCTATTTTCCCAAGGTCTCCATTTCAGAACTCTGGGAGGCCATATTGTAGTATCCTGTAGTATCCAACAATACATGACATTGTTTATTTGTACAACATCTGTCGAAACCAATTTAATTGTCCACCCCTTTTATCACTTATCAACATCCACGTCCCAGCAAGAGCTACTAGAACACAATGCACCTTCCACATTCCTGTAGCTCGTACCAATTACGGATTACGCTCCCCCATAGTGAGAATGTGCCGAGTCTACAACGACTTGTTCACCGACATCGATATCTATCGTGTGTCTCTATACCACCTAAGATCACAAGTGAACATAATTCTGCGACGCAACATTGAATTAATACTCGATTAATAACTGAATATTGATTCATTATTGCAACGCAAGATATAAATAAATTTAGGTAATACGTATACTTTATGATCGTTATTTACTTTATTATGTTCTACTCACTACTGTTACAATTGATGTTTTTTTATTTTAACATGCTTATATTATTTACATGTGAGATATGTTAGGATAAAGTTAATATGTTAATTACTGACTATTTACACTCTCATATATTTATATGTATCATTGTCTTATATCTGTTAATATTTCCAAATAAATAAATAAATAGCAAACAATACAAAAATATGAGGATATACAAGTAAAACCAAAGAATTTGAGTCATAGAAAATGAGGTGAAGACAAAGCCAAGTATGTGTAATGAAAATGAGCATAAAGTTGTACCGTAAAGACAATTAAACAAAGCACAATAGTCACTCCTCTGAGGGAGCGATAAAAATAAAGTTGTACAACACTAGCACGAACAGACGACTCGCCAGTCCGGAAAACCACTGCCGGCAGTGAATGCTACCCACCAATTACCCAGGACCGTTCTAATAGCAAAAGCTTCCATATCGTTCCTACTCAATCGTCTCCAGGTTGACATTTTTTTTACTAATATGCAAAACCGCGCTATCCCGCGCAGTCGTACAAATCGATGCGAGGCGGTGCGGCCGAATGATCAAAACCATTAACTGTCCCCGCCGCCGAAAGATGTCTTTATTTTTTTTCAAAAAGGATACATAAAAAATGTTTAAAAAAATACATATACACGTATTGTAAAACATACAAAAATAAAAACAAACATGCATATATATTAAATAAAATAAAAAATGGAAAAAAACACAACTGCCAGCAGACATAAACCACGGTAGAGATCAACTCTGGTAAAAGTTTTCTGGGATTTTCTGCCCTGTGTCTATCCCGTCACAGGGTCCATCAGCCCTGACGATATGCCAGAAAACACTAACCAGAATGTAACTGAGCATTATAAGAATAAAAATACATATGAAGAAATACAAATAAGCTATAAAATATTTTTTTATGAAAACAAAAAAATACATAATTTATTAGACACCCCTCTAGGCGTAACAGCGAAATAAAGCGGTTCAAAAAGGTCGCACGAGCAAAATTGGATGCGAAAAATTTACAACAGCAAAATAAAGTCTATTCCAAACAAATACGTCAAAAATCTATACATAATATAAAATACTTTAAAAACACTAGTTTGCTATCAGTGCGTCCATTGCCAGTAAGACGAAAATAATAAAAATAAAAACAAACTTGATTATAATTTATATTCTAAGTAGTAAAGTGTTATTGCTTTATCAACGAGCTATGTCAACTGGGCTTGTGTTAGTGTTAACGCATATTTTTATTTATTTATTTATTATTTATATATACAGCATATACATAACAATGATTTTTATAATAAATTAAAGCTACATGTATTATTACATTTTAATATGACATTATACTCTCCATAATATGAGCCTAATAGCTCGAGCTAACGGAAGGAGTATTTACAAGCCAAATTAAAGTACAAGTTTTTATTAAGCAGAAACTATTTAGAAGTAGCAGTTTTTATTATACAAAAACCATTTGAGACATGTGGGCAATGTTACAATACATCACTGTCCAAAATCAAGGATTTGATTTCTTTCTTAAACTGTTCGTATTTTAAATGTTTCTTTCTTGAAATTTGTTTTGCGACAACAATGTATTGTACCATTTATCTCCAAGTATATAAAGCGGTGTTGTGCCATGGTGGTTCTTAAAGTTCGTATCTTAATTTGCCCCTTTGTTCTGTTTTTATTATACAGCCTAAGGTATGGGATTCATTTATAAAATAGTCTTCATAAAATTGCTTCATAGGGTGTTAATAATAATAATTCCATTGATCATACCATATCTGAACATTTTTTTTATTTCTTAAATAACTAGATATGCGAACATGAAATTCGTGTCAATTTTCACATTGCTTTTACTCTACAATAAGCGCTTTAATAAACTAAGACAAACAGAAAAACATATTATGACGTACACAAACGCATATATGTTTAATTGTCAAAAAAAATTAATTCCTAATATTATGCATAAACTTTAATGGTTGATAAGCAAAAGCCCCTCGGGTCTCTTACATTTTTCAATAAATAAATTAAAATACGTGGCACGAACATTGACCATTTGATCGCAAGGCGTGTTTCTTGCCACTGGGCCAACGAGCGCGTCAAATGACGTAGTACGCCCCTCATTTCTCTGCAGCTAAGTGATTAAAATTTGACTAATTTTAGGCAATTTATGAAACTTAATGGACACCATTAAGCACTCCTCATTTTGGCAAGAGGAGTAATGCGACCAAATCGCTCATCATAAATAAAATAATAACTAATAACAAGTCGTTACCGATCACTTAACATACTTACCTATACCGGTACTTGTAACCAACTAACTAACCATAACGCCGTTTCCCCGCAGGGGTAGGCAGAGAGGATTGAATGCCACACCACTTTTGCTTCGGCCACATTCATACATCTTCTCATGCATGCTCTCCGGTTGTTGAGGCTTTCAACAGGGCCGTCCTCCAGTACTTGTAGAATCTAATCATGCCGGTCTTTCGCGGACGCCTTCTATTCTTGTTACCTTCGACACTTGCCCTATATATATTCTTAACCATCCTTCCCTCGCTCATACCTTCTACGTGACCAAACCATCTCAGCACTCCTTTCTTTATTCTATCTACCACACTACAGCCAGCATTACATTCGCTTCTGATATGTTGTGAACAACGGTTGTGTACAAGTTCTACGGTTGCGGCTTTTATCAGGGCCATCCTCAAATACTTGTAGTAGCTGATCGTTCCAGGTAATTGTACCATTCGAATATTCTAAAGCGTTAACGTAAACTGTGCTACGGAGGTTCTTTCTCCTAGTTAATTACATATACAAAACATTCACGACAACGTGTGAAATGTTTGGAACAAGTAGATGAGTTTGTGTATTTGGGAAGCATGCTCTACAGAAGAGCCAAGGCTGAGAAAGCTATCGAGAGGAGGATGACTGCAGGGCATAAGGTATTACAGAGAACTACGGTAGGCTGGATGAGATGGAGAACACTCACAGGCGTAATGTGCGACAGAAGAATGCCTCCTAAGGTCAAAGGACAAATATACAAAACAGCCATTAGACCTGATGTTTTATACGGGCCAGAATGCTGGGCGACCAGCAACCGACACCTTAACAAACTGCATACAACAGAAATGCGCATGTTACGCTGGTCAGCGGGAGTCACGCTGCTAGACAAAGTTCCAAATGAGCACATAAGAGGTAACTATAAAATCGTCCCCAATCAAAGACAAAACCAAAGAGAAACGACTACGATGGTATGGTCACGTCCAGAGACGCCCAGAAGACCATATGGTGAAGCTTGCCACTTGGTCGACGGAGAAGACTTGAAGGACTTGAAGGAGGACCACCTCGAAGATAGTACAGCACAAAACCGTGCTCAATGGAGAAAGTGGACAAGGAAGGCCGACCCCAAGTTAATGGGACTAACGGTCTAGGAAGAAGAAGAAGAAGGGGTAAGGAGGCCTCAACAATCGTCGAGCTTGCATGCGAAGATGTATGAATATGGAGGAGAGGCTTGTGTGTCAGGACAGAAGTGTGGTGCTCTATCTTCTCTGCCTACTTCTGCGGAGAAACGGCGTGATGGTTAGTAAGTAAGTATTAACTTCCTTAATGATAGCAAATTAACTATCATAACATTATTCATATATATAAAAAGAAAACACTTAGTTTAAAACTACTATTTATTGAAGACAACATGTTTCGGAGCCAATGGAAACAAATAATGGTTTTATACTTAATGTTTTCTTTTTATGAATGTAAGTAAATATTAATTTTATCCCTTTCAAAATAATCCACATGAGACATAATAAATTTAAGCCAGCGCTTTTTCCAATTATCGAATCATTTCTGCAACAAAATTATTTAAAGGTGTAATAATATTGCAAGGTATGCGATCAGGTACTTTTAAACTGGTTAAATAGTTTTCTTACAATATAAATTTCAAAATATATTTTAGCGTAGCCCTTTTAACACTTTTTTTATATAGGTAGGTGACAACTTTTTAACTTCAATAAAATAAATATTACTTTAAAACGGATAATACAAAATTAATCAATTCACGATTACCGATTTTCGCTTTTATTTTTTTAACGCTTCAACAGGCCAAGACGCCCAACTACCGAAGCGAATCACGTCACAAAAACACCCAAGCTTGAGTAAATCACATAGATTTATCATGAACTCACCGGGAATCGAGCCCGAAACCCTCGGTGTGAGAAGCCAATGTCGTGCCCACTGGGCTACGAGGGCCGCTCAAGATATTCATCAAGATAGCGTACTTACGACACGACACGCTGTGTGTTGATTAAACAGCTGAACTGGCTGTTTTTGTTGCCGTTTCCACACTTCATTTTTTTTTATTCACCATTGATTAATGCTTTGTGATTTATAAAAAGCAACGCGTCATTCTCGCGCCGGATTCGTGATGAAAAATAGCTTCTCCGCGCGAACAACAGGCGAAGAAAGCGATGACCTCCCCCTGGACAAACACCACAAATTACGACCGAATCGACGGACTGCTGAAGAATTGATTCCGATCCGGTAGCCCTGGTAGGTAGGTTCACGCTCATCGTCCGAAATGTCAGGGTGTTCCACGTCCAGCGCGAAGATGAGTGATGAATGATCGCAACAATCGAGCTTTGGCAGCGGCAAACTATAAACGGAGCGGGTCACCAGCGTTCCCCCGGGTGACGCCTCCTGGTCAGAGAACTCGGCGTCTCCTCGACGTTTGATATTGAAAATTATGCTCAATCGTCACACCACAAAAGGCGGACATTAGTAATACTCAGATTCTATTGACGTCGCGCCGTCTACACGGTGGTCGGGTAGTGTCACTTTTCTGTTCGCGTGGTGATTGGGGCCTTTAGTTTCGATCGGCCCTAAACCTTAAGCCGTAAGCGGGTCGACCAATCGGAAATGGAAAACGCAGCGGCAGCTAAGAATATAATAAGGAAAAAGGAAGAGTCAGCGGAGAAAGCATGGCTAAATGTGCACATTCGATCGAATGTCTAAAGACGGAACATTTTTGTTTGTCACCATGCCAAAAACGATTAAAAATTATATTATAGAAATTATTTATTGCAAAAACGAAATTATTTATTATTTAAATAATTCTCAGATATTCGTTTCAAAATAAAAAATACATTCATTATTCGACGTTCAGTGGGGCTGTCAAAGTTGTACAGTTTCGAAACTTTTGAATACGGAACCGTTTTAGGCCGAAAAAAAATGAAAGTAAGTAGATAGTTCGACTTTTTTGAAAATGCGCACATTTTTTACGAATGTCTTTGTTTGCCACAATTATTTTAAATATTTTCGGTTACATTTCTGTACGTATGAGTTTTATTCTTTTCATGAATCTCAATAGAATAATCGACAATGAACAGTGTGGATTTTTACAACTCAATACTTTGAGCGTCATCTACACTAATATATAAGGCGTCTGACACACATGCTTATTTAGTGGCACGTGAGCATGCGCAGTATCGACTTTGACAGTGGCATGCTTATTAGTGGCATGTGTGTACGCTAGAAATGAGCATGCCACCTAGTGGCATGCTCAAAAATCAACCGCCGGTTGATTTATAAGCATGCCACTGTCATTCACCATAGAGAAGGGGTATCTTTGGAGCATGTGTGAACAGACTTGCTTATTTATGAGCATGCTTATGTCATTCGCGGGCTTCGCGGCTAGTATTATCGATGCGATCTTCTCAAACATTACTTTTCGGGACTTATTATAGGAATCACGAATGTTTGTGGAATACTCGGTCACCGTTGTGTAAAAATAATATAGTGAGAAATAATGTTTACGAAACTTTATTAATAGGCCTGAATGATTCAAATCTTACAATAAAAACTATATAAACTAAAATCAAAAATGTGCGGATGGAAACTCGGGAACTTTTTTGATTTATTGGTTCACTTGAATTTTCTATTTCAGTTTGCAAAGTTTCCATTTTGAACAAGAGCGTCTCTATTCTATGACAAGAGCATGCCACTAATAAGCATGTGCGTTTGATTGTTAGCTTTGGGCATGCTTATTTATGAGCATGCCACTAATCAGCATGCCAGTAATGAGCAAGTGTGTACAGTTGTTAGGGCATGCTTATTAGTGGCATGCTCATTAGCATGCCACTAAAGAAGCATGTGTATCTGTACCTTAAAGCGATAACGTTTGTAAGTTTGGATGTGGGAGGTAATTTCCGAAACGACTCATCTGATATCAAAAATTCTTTCACCAATATTTAGAACTCAGGGTTCGGTCACTAAGGTCCACTCGTTGGTCGATAGAGTAAGGAATGAACAAATTAGAAGTGAATTTAATGCTGGCTGCAATGTGGTAGAAAGAATAAAGAAAGGAGTGCTGAGATGGTTTGGTCATGTAGAACGTACGAGCGAAGAAAGGATGGTTAAGAAAATTTATGAGGCGAGTGTTGAAGGCAACAGGAATAGAGGGCGTCCGCGAAAAACCTGGTACGATCAGATACTGCAAGTATTGGAGGATGGTTCTATTAAAGCCTCAATAACCGCAAAGTTGGCAAGAATGAAGCAAAGGTGGTGTGCTAAGATAGAAGAATACGGCATTCTATCCTCTCTGCCTAACTGCGTGATGGTTAGTTAGTTTGTTTATTTCATTTCTGAAGTATAACTTCTGCCGCGCGTGCATGGAGTGCCTCGCGAATTTTTTTTCACGGATATATACATTTTTCAAAGTGGCCGCAGCTTCGGGACCGCCCGGTGAATCGGAGATAAAAAGTGTATAGAAATACAATAAACGGCGTGCATATGATTAGTGCAACAATCTCGGTTAATAATGACTATTCAATAAGAGACGATTGTGAGGCGCGCCGTATTTCGCCCACGCTAGCGCCATAAAAAATAATGCGCCGCGGCCAATGTACGGACGAGAGCGCGCGCTGCCCGGACACGTATCGCCCCGCGCAAGACTACAATTTACACACCAAGGCGCATAGCCAACGCAATCGGACTACGGATAATTGACGCAATTTATGATATACTCGGAAATACGTTTTATTTTAATTTATACAGGGTGGTTTGGCCAGTGATAAATATGGAGGAATAGAGGCGGTGGTTGTGGCCGAATTGGACTTCAGTAAGATGGAGGCCTACCAATCCTGTCCTCATAATCCTTTTTATCTCTAATTAATCCCACTCCGCCTACCTTCATTTAAGGGGGGGTAAGGTTTTTAACTTTTTTTTGCATTTTATTTTTAATTTTTTAAATGAATGTATAACATCGCAAGAATATTGTGTCAAAATTTCAAGTCAATCGGAGCAAAATTGACGAAATTATGAACATTTGAGCGATACTCAGACTGATTTTCTATACCTGCTCGGGCAGCTGAGAGACGCGCTCACCTGAGGATTACCGGACGTGCTATTGTATTGGAAGAGTTTTGCGTAGACAAGGACAAAAAGGTGCTGATGATGAAAGCTCTTTGCTGTGTGAACATGGCATCAACGATTATGTGTAAGTATAAAATAAGTGTTGAGTTTTATTTTGAATTTTACAGTGTGCAAAACTTTAAAGCGTTTTCCCCACATCTCACGTTTTCAAAGTCGCTGTCCATCATAACTTCAAAACTACTGCACCGATCCTTTTGAAATTTTGAACACTATTTATGTACATAATTTACGAGGTAACGTTGGAGACTTTTTTTCAAATATGTTATTAATTTTTATTTTTTAATAACAAATTAGTCGATATTTTTCGCAAAAAATCGAGTTTTTTCCTTCAAAGTGTTCCAAAAAATTGAAAAATGGTAATTTCAAAAAACCCTCCCAGCGTTACCTGGGACAATCTATTATCTAACTAATGAACTTTGATTTTTTGATTTCAGATGATCTAGCACCAAGTTATGATGGACACCGCAATTCTCCTTTTTTCCGAGACACGTCCGAATAATTGCTGCCATTGCCGTATTTTTTAATATTTCGTCTTGAAAATTTTACACAATATTCTTCAAACGTCATACTTTAATGTAGCATGGTTTAAATAAAGAGATTTTAACTGTGTCGTCACAAAAAATTCTCAAAATTATGTCTTTTTTTGTACGAATTACGCCTAGCGACATTTGTCATAACTATTTATAACTGAACCGCATAATATAATTCAAATTATCCCAAACGCCACTCCAATTTCTGTTCAATTGTTTTTGGTGCAAAAAGAAGCTTATTGTAATTCCGCCTCATTTGCGTCTACGTATGAAGTACCGCATTTATTAAAAAAGAAATATCGTCTTAAACGTATAAAAAATTTGCGATACTTCAAATCCACAAAATGTATATCAATAATAGAACATTTGGATGTTTTAGTAATAGACCGAGATCAGCTGGAAATATTTTGATACCTAAATGTAATACTAGCACAGCTCAACACCATTTCTCTTATCAAGGAGTATCGTTCTTTAATGCTCTTCCCAATGAAATGAAGACGGAAAAAAATTATAGAAAATTCAAGACTAAATTGAAAAATCTTCTACAAAAAACCATCACAATAACGCAATGAAAAAATCTTATCAAAAACAATCTATATATACTTTTAAATGTTATTACAATACCTTCTTAATTATTAATTTTTAAGAAATTTAAGAAAAAATTACACACTATGTTTTAAACCACTTAATTGCTATATATTTGTCAACTAGTTTCGGTTGGACTCAACCTTCTTCAGGACAATTACAATATAGACAATTATATATTGTAATTGTCCTGAAGAAGGTTGAGTCCAACCGAAACTAGTTGACAAATATATAGCAATTAAGTGGTTTAAAACACAGTGTGTAATTTTTTCTTAAATTTCTTATAATGTCAAGCCACAAAGTGTTTTCTTGCTTTGAAAAGTTATTAATTTTTATAACTTAATTTATTGTATCCTTGTGTATACCTTATTTGCTTATTCTAATGTCTCACATTTTTATAACTTAATCTAATGTTTCTTTTTCTATATCTTACTTATTTAATCTAATGTCTTACACTAACGATTTCATTAATAATAGATACATACATGTATGACAATGCCCCCACTTTTAAGCACGAGAATAAATTCTCATTTAAAAGTGGGTAAGCGTGTAATATAAATGTGTATTAATTAAATTATATTGAATACTCTTAAGTTTGTACATTTACCAAATAAATTTTAATAAAAAATAAAAAATATAAAAACCCGCATAACAAACATTCATATTTTAAATAAACCGTAGCCGTTTCGTTCAGTGATCAATTCGGCATACGAAGGAGCTGTGGCAGTTGGACCAGGAATATCGAAGAAAGAGGCATTTCCGTTCCTTATCCCAACATCCAGCATCTAAAAGGTAGGATTTTCGTCTTATTTGTTGTCTACATTCATACTGCAATATTCGTGTCTGTTTTTCCCTTCATCTGCCAACCAATCTCCAGCATCTCGTTATATTTGAATGCCCGCAAATGAACGTTTCGCACTTGAACAAATCTCAATGCACCTTTATTTATTATAACCGCATCATCACAGGGTTATTTGGAAAACATTAATAACCTCTTCTTCAATCACAGCAAAATTATTTTGTGGTGACATTATAATTATAATTTATAGAATTAAACTTTGTTTACACTGCTTTTTTTATTATTGAAAAAATTCAACACTTTTCAAAGCCAACGCTAACAAGAGGTAACAAGGGTAACAAAAATAATTTAAAAAATATATATATTTTTGTTATCCTGACGAAGAAGCCATTGGCTTTGAAACATGTTGAATTTTTTCAAAAGCAAAAAAAGTGTTGTAAACAAAGTTTAATTCTATAAATTATAACATCAATAACCTCCTTATGTGTTGAATAAAACGGATATTTTATACGAACCGTATATTTTACTGAGAAACAAATCTCGACGTTTCGCTGAAGTCTTATTCGGCGCCATCGGGAGTGCTGGCATTTATGATGTAACGTATCGTTTTCGCTTACCTGTAACAGAAAGCAGAAAAAAAACAATTAGTTACAAGTACTTCTGTAAAAAAACATCCTGTATTTATTCAGAATTTCAAGCAGATTTCATTTTGATATACTGTCAAGTGATTCTAAAATCGTGAAGAACCGCACACAATTGGAGGTTCCCGAACAGTCAGGACTGCTTTGCGGCTTTCAATGCCCCCGTATTTATATCGCGATGCTTCCAGAATCCGGTGGATCATCTCAGACCCTTCTAGCAATTTCCAATTTTGTATAGATTACGTGCAATTCTTTCTGATTCTGCCATCTTGCGATAATATTACAGACTGACAGGTGTGCAAGCCGTACAAACAAGGCCAACATTGTTCCAACTATTATAAACTAAACTATATGCACACATAAACCAAATCAGTACACCGTGAATATCCAAACAAGGTCCAATTTCGCTGAAATTTGTTTGCGGGCAAAACCGGATTACAACCGTGTAGATTAAAACAATCCCGAAACCGGATAGTTTCACCGTAAAATTCTTCAGCATTGAAATACTGCCGGTATTCTTCGGTGGAAAACAACAATAATTTGTTTTGATACCCTCAAACTAAACCCTTCAGCGATAATCCAATCGGTCCCGGTTTCATCAGGTTTTACCTGGTGTAATAAAATTAACCGAAACACGAGGCGCACGATTCCGACGACCTAATCAACACAACCATCAAAGACAAATAATTTCCGAACGTGGTTTAGTGCATCTAGAGGGTGGCCCATCGGGTACGCCGGATTTGATTTTTAAATGAAACACAGCGCATCACTATTTAGGGGTGGGGTAAGGTTAATTCGTACAAAAAAGGCATGTTTTTGTGAATTTTTTGTGACGACACAGTTAAAATCTCTTTATTAAAACCAATGTAACATTACTATTATGAAGAAATATTAAAAAATACGGCAATGGCAGCAATTATTCGGACGTGTCTCGGAAAAAAGTAGAATTGCGGTGTCCATCATAACTTGGTGCTAGATCATCTGAAATCAAAAAATCAAAGTTCATTCGTTAGATAATAGGTTTTCCCAGGTAACGCTGGGAAAATACTATCTTTTTGTCCTTGTCTACTCTACAAAACTCTTCTAATACAATAGCACGTCCGGTAGTCCTCAGGTGAGCGCGTCTCTTAGCTGTCCGAGCAGGTATAGAAAATCAGTCTGAGTATCGCTCAAATGTTCATAATTTCGTCAATTTTGCTCCGATTGACTTGAAATTTGACACAATATTCTTGCGAAGTTATACATTCATTTAAAAAATTAAAAATAAAATGCAAAAAAAAAAGTTAAAAACCTTACCCCCCCCCCTTAACTGGGCAGGTTTAAATGATTTATGAAGTGGACATGTTGAGATTAATTATGAAACATGATATAGTATAAATCTTGGTATTCATAAAACATCAGAGCGGCGGCCAATCAACGCCAGCATTTCCGGAAATCACACGGGGAACTTCTGCGCCGCAAATTCGACAATCCTGCTTATTAATAAAACCACCCAAATGAAAATGAGCTTCATTTCTAAAATGGTGTTTTAAAAAAACTGTCGCTCACTCTTGGGTTTTCCGTCATCCAATTAGCGAATTGTTTGTTACAAATAGTCTTGTGGCTTGAGCTCCATAGTCAATTGAAGTCTGTAAGGATGAAGGTTAATATCTTTAGAGAAATTTTATTATTATTTTGTATAACAATCCATTTATCGTCACCTTATTAAAAGCAGATAACAAACATGAAGGTTATCAAATAATATATCAACTTAAATCCGGCGCACCCGATGGGCCAACCTATAGAAGTAATAGTATTTGTACATGGTCAAATTAATGTTGCGCTAACTAAAGCCGTGACATAATTAAAAATAGTAAATATAAATTTTTGTTACAAAAACGAAAAAAATATTTTTTACGCATGTTCGAGCTATTTTTACTATCTTTCTTTTAACTCGTAGCGTCTGCTTGCTTGCTTGTCTGTCGAAAAAACTTTGGATTGATTTTTAACCCTTTTTCCGTGATCCAATCGAGCTGAAACTTTGCAGACATACCCGTGGCGACGATAAAAATGATCTAACAAATTGTCGTTTAAAAAAATTAATAATTATAGTATAATTTTGGATTATTCGAAATTTTTTATTACTCGCTTTCGTAGCGTCGCCCGACTCGAGCCCAACGCGTAGGTTAACCTGTTTCCACTAGTAAATAAGAAAGGGAGTATAATAAAACTTGGTTTTTATGGGTTAGTTTTTTTAACATGTTGTAACTTACGCAACATAGTTTCGAAGCTTTGTTATTATGTCATTATAAATTGCTACAATAAATTAAATAGTATATTGAAACTGGCCAATATTTTCAACTTGTACTCTTTTCTTAATTTACATATTTCTGAATGGAATCTAGAGGAAACAATATTTGGACATGGTCAGCTGTGTGGCACTAAAAGGACATTGTTTTAAAAAACTAAATAACCATTAGGCCGTTTCCCAGCAGGGATAGGCAGAGAAGATAGAACGCCATATTTCTCTATCCTGGCACACCAATTTTGCTTCGGCTACATACATCTTCTTATGCATGCTCTACGGTTATTGATGCTTTTAACAGGGTCATCCTCTAATATTTGTAGTATCTGATCACGCCAGGTCTTTCGTGGATGCCCTCTATTCCTGTAGCCTTCAACACTCGCCCTATATATTTTCTTAACCACCCTTTTCTCGCTCATATGTTCTACGTGACCAACAAATCAGTATGGAAAGATGTAAATTGCTACAAAAAATAAAATTGCATGTTAAAATTGGTTAATATTTTCCTATATATTGTAACGAGGTGCTCAAAAGAATTTACTAATTTTCCAAATTCCTTTTAACATGTCATAACACTATCGAAGCATTAAGAACGGCCTGTAACAATACCAGGGTTATCTACAGCCCTGGGAAGAGTACGAAATACTTCGATACAAGTACGTTCTACATGACGAAACCATCTCAGCACTCCTTTCTTTATTCTATCTACCGCACCACAGCCAGCATTACATTCACCTCTAATTTGTTCATTCCTCACTCTATCGACCAAAGATTTTCCGCACAAGCGTGTTAGTGATCGCATTTTCACCGCATTCAGTCTACTTTAAATCCTATTTTACCAATTCCAGGCTTCACTTCCAAACATAAGAGTTGGCACTAGAACGCCAAAGAAGAGACAATATAAGTATATGTGGCACTAATTAAAATCATGGTCGACTTTGTATGCAAATCAGTATCTACAGAAAGATACTAGACAAGCATTACGAAACCTTGACGAAATACCAAAAACTAAGACAACATATGGACAGATAAATTACTCACACATAGGGCCTAAAATATTTAACATATTTAAAACAGACTTCCCGGAAATCAGAATATACTCATTTAATAAAATAAAAGCTTTAGCAAACTGGCTTACCTCCAAAGGTAGAACAGCAACTGAAAATTTACTTACTGTAATTGCATAATAATGTCTACAAATAAAAATATATACCTATATAAATAAATTAATTAATTAAGGAAAATAAAAAATAATCTTAAATAAAACTTTAACCCTTTTTACATTAAACAATTATTCTACACATATTTACACTTGGACTTATGACTCACTAAATTTTCACTAACATTACACTTGATACTTTGTAGATATATAATTACTACCTTATGAAAATAAAACACTGACGAATTCAAAAAAATATTATAATTGTGTTCTATAACGCCACTCTGGGACAGGCGTAGCCTAGTAGAGTGGCATAATCCACAAATTTAACAAAAAAAATGTGTAATTTATCTTATATTTTATTGTTAAACTAGTATTAAGTACCTTTTGTAGTATTAAGTATTTGTAAACAAGGATTTTTTGAAATAAATAAAAAAAAAAAAGCTTCTTTTAAATTGTAGTAAAACGGGGATGTGAAAGAACCATAGAGTTCCGTGGAAGGGTGAGAAATTTGCATTGTAAACGTTGCAGGAACAATTTAAGTTGAATGACCGCCATGATGAAAAATGAAGTAATCACAAATATTTATAAGAGGAGATTTTAAGACAATCTTGGGACGTATAGGAAAATGAAAACCGAATATGTTAACCACAAGCTTTTTAGTGTGGTTATCATATCCACTGCACTATAATTTTACACTAACATTGCACCGCAATATTATACTGAGAGTGCCCTCTTTCAAACACAAAAAATAAGATCTTTCGCCGCGTCTTTTCCGTCTAGTAAAATCGACAAAGCTAATGGGTCAACCGATCAACGCGTAGTGTGTTTGATAAGCGCATAGTGCGCATATAGCGACCGAAGAGACGCGGCGGCCGAAGATCCGCGTAGTGCGGCGCCGGCTTTAATCTAACTTTTTATTAGGGGAACCCCAGCCGTACACCCGTGAAAAATCACGGGACATAATAATTGCAAGATTTTCAAACTGAAAATTCATGAATATAAAACCATTTGTTTTAAATTGACTTAAATTGGCTTAAACCTTAAACTGAATATAATAAAATAATAATATAAAAATGGGAATACCGTGCAATTTGGTGGGGCGACTTTGATTGCGTGTCACACTCTAATTATCTAAAATTGTAATTACAGCTTAATTCCAAGAAGTTACGGACATTACGGACAGACAAACAGACAACGAAATCATTATGACGGTTTTAAAAGCAATATCCAAAAAATAAAAAAATATTTTGAATGCAGTCACCGAAGATAACTAATTTAGAATGTATTGAATTCAAGATTTTATATGTCTATCCCTTCCAAAATCATGTTTCCTATAAATTTACAAGTTATCATTTCTTTAAAAACTCGAATTCAGTTTATTCTATATTAATAATCCTTGATGACGGCATTAATTATTTTTTTTGATATTTCAGTATAAAGAAAATTAACACTAATAAGTGCATCCATTACAATATCGCATGTGTAATTGGTATTAATCCTTAATCAAAATATTTATTTTTGTATGTAACAATATCCGTCACTAACGCTAAAAGATTTTTACATTTTTACTACAAGAACATTTTTATTACAACACACAACGCACAAATAATGATGGGTGTATAAAATAAGGTACAAAAAAAGCATAATTCTCTACGTAACAATGTTCGTTACTGATGCTATCGGTTGGCTCCAATCTTAATGGGGTACAAAATAACAATGAGGTATAAGAAGCAAACAACACATAATTCTTTATTTAATAATATCCATACTAACGCTATCAAGACGTTATATCTTGATAGCGCTATTTTTGTAGCCTTAACTGGCGGCCGAAATACATGTCATGTCATTTTTACGGGTTATATGTAGCTAGTTATTTTTAAAACTTCAAGCTATAAGATAATGAAACACTTAATGAACTAGAAAATACTAAATTCTTAGGACTCAACATAGACAGATATCTCAAATGGACCTTTAAAATAGACAAAGTAATTGACCCACTGACAAAACTGACCAGCCTATTCCACAAAATACACGAAATCACACCAAAGATCGTAAAAATTCTGATGTACCAGGCATACGTCAAGAGTAGAATAGGATATTTGATACCCTTCTGGGGAACCGGAAACAAAACTAACCTAAACAGACTCCAACGACAGCAAAACAAAATATTAAAAATGGTCTATGATCTGAAATACAGGACACCAACTGAAACTGAATACCGTATAACACAACAATTAAACATCGAAAGCATTACAAAAATCGAAACACTTAAAATCATTCACAGACTAGCAATTGGCGAAATACAAGACAAAAACATAAAATATACATACACGAAAAACACCAACAAACAAAAATGACTTTGTATCTAAATTATATTATTATATTTTCTTATATTGAATCAGGTAAAAATGTTACCCATAAACCTCTTAGGTTTCCATTACTTTAAAAAAAAATGCATGTTACTCTATCGACGTTAATTATAATTATAATTAGAAGATTACCCAGTTTCACAGCTGTTAATTTCAACAAACTATACTTAATAAATCAACGTGTTTACATTTTGTTTCGACATCCCTATTTTCTAACTAATTTTAAGTACCTAAATTCGTTGCCAGCTGAGCAGTGTTTCCCGTTTAACGACGTTACCCAATACCGGTCATCCCTTAGAGTATATACAATCCATAGAGGGATAACTAAACATTTTACCAAACCCGTACGCGTGGTAACATAAAGCTTACTCAGTTTTAACAATATAGTAACACATAAGACAAAAAGGGACAAAAAAGATCGCCCGGTCGGGTACGTCTTTAATTGCTTTGTAAGGGTTCTCTTTGCCCGAGTTTCAAAACTCGGGCAGAGAACGGCAGAGCTGACAGATTTGTTATCCGTATTTTCGATAAATTATTGTGTGTTTACGTGCAAATATTACAAAAAATTAATATGCCTTCTTGTGCAATGAAGGGGTGTTCCAATAGGACTGGAAACGGGAAGAAACATATCAGTTATCACAGGTATTTTATCCAAAATATGAAAATTTTACATGTATACGTTTTATTTCATAATTTTAACAACAAACCAACTTCAAACATTTACTTTTGTTTAAAAAATCCTAGAACGTTTATTTTTGATTGATTTTATTACACAAATAATTCGGAGAATGCTATTTTGAAGATGTTTTTGATGACTTAAATCAAAATATGTCTATGAATGTTCAATCAACACAAATGTAAAATTATTTACTTAGATAGCCGACATTTTAAAATATATCCGTCTCTTTTTTTCTCCTTTAAAAATTCTGAATTTTTAGGAGTAAGAATGAGAAGGCACTACATTGTATGGATCTAACTCAGCTCAATGTGGTATTTTTATGACAAAGCATATTGGACCGACAGGGCTGTGCTTAAAATTTTAGAATACAAATTATTTATTATTTATTATTTAAAGTATTCGGATTGGGATATCATTTTTTGTAGGTTCCCAAAAAATGAAGTAAGAAAAAATGAATGGATCCATGCTGTGGGAAGGATTAATTGGAATCCCGGATGTCACAGTTGTGTTTGCTCAGATCACTTCTTGAATGTACATTTTGACAGAAGGAAAGAAAACAAATTAGTTCGAATAAAAAAATTTGCCGTTCCTAGGAATTATTCAAGAACAGAACTGGCTTTTGATAGAGTAAGTACCTATAGTGTTCATTCTTTATTCGTTTTACGTTACATAAAAAATTTCTTAAATCGCCAATTTATACGGGATTTATAAAATTAGTTATTTGCATTCTGAAACTCCTAGTATATGAAGTAGTATATTTTCGTCCGGTATAAATATACATTGCCCTATAAAATACACCCAAAAAAAATGTAATTAATTGCAAAATGTTTTTATTTCTTTGTTATAAAGATATAAGAAATAAGAAAAACATAAAAAAAACTAAAAATTTTCGATTTATGGGTTATAATAGCATACGTAGGAGCCATCGATATTATGTTTTACCTAAAATCGTTAGGTATATTAATTTTTCATAAACTTTAAATTTAATCGATATTATTACATTCAGTCTAAAAATACGACAGTAAACATGCGAGAGTTGCTTAAAGTGATCCCTTCATGTAATGCAGTCGTTGGCCAGGTATGTTTTGATAGTACGTTTTACCTAAAATCGTTGTATTAATTTTTTGAAAACTTTAAATTTAATCGATATTATTACTTTCAGTCTACAAATTCGACAGAAAACATGGGAGAGTTGCTAGAAGTGATCCCTTCATGTAATGAAGTCGTTGGCCATGTATGTATAGATAGTACGATTTACCTAAAATCGTTGTATTGAGTTTTTGAAAGCTTTAAATCTAATCGATATTATTACTTTCAGTCTACAAATTCGACAGTAAACATGGGAAAGTTGCTAGAAGTGATCCCTTCATGTAATGAAGTCGTTGGCCATGTATGTATAAATAGTACGATTTACCTAAAATCGTTGTATTGAGTTTTTGAAAGCTTTAAATTTAATCGATATTATTACTTTCAGTCTACTAATTCGACAGTAAACATGGGAGAGTTGCTAGAAGTGATCCCTCATACCAAAACATTATCGAATTGGTACAAACAAGTTAACTGCGATCCCGGCTTCACTCAAGAGTCGTTTGTACTTCATCATATTGTTTTTTCAAACAATGTATTTTATGTGTATAAACAAACAATGTATATTATGTAAATAACGTAATTTTCTAAATATTTGTACAAATGCAGATAACTAAATGTTTATGTTTGATATGATATAAATAATCCTCGATTATAATAATAATTATTATTATTATTGCAGTTCCTTATATAATTATTGTTGTGGTGATATTTAAAATTGTAATAAAATAAATTAAAATAAATAAATTTACCCACATATAAAAGGCATTATCATTTATTGCTACTTTATTGTAAGAGAATTCACAGAGAATCGTACATTAGTGGTAGCCCTGATTTAGCAAGAAATTACAAACACGTGTTTGAATTGAATTGAATAAATGAATTGTCCAGTCTCACCGAATGACCACGCCTCTTTTAACAAAATTCTTACAAGTTTCGAAATAATATGGTCTCTATGGATTGTATATACTCTA